>CM076583.1:18918460-19138978 GCA_034641835.2 Pinus albicaulis
AGGAAGTGGGAGAGCATATCAATGGACTTTATTACATGATTGTCGGCAGTAAAGATTGCATCTATGTGGTTGTTGATAGGCTGACGAAATTTGCACACTTTTTCGCCATTCCAACTTGATACTCAGATCACAGGTGGCTATTTTTTTCCCGGGAGATGTTTAGGTTGCATGGGCTGCCCAAGACAATTGTCAGTGATAGGGATGCCAAATATATGGGATGCTTTTGGCAAGGGTTATTTCGCCTTGTCGTTACAGAGTTTACACCTAGCACTAGCTACCACCCTCAAAAAAATGGGCAGACTGAGATAGTGAATAAGTGGTTGTAGGGATATCTACGCAACTATGTGACTAGACAACAGAGAGCATGGGTGAAATGGCTGCACCTTGGGGAGTATTGCTACAACACCACGTATCACATGTCCATAGGTATAACACCCTTTTGTGCTTTATATAGTTATGATGCACTGACCTTTGTTGATATTGTTTTTGGACATAGCACGGCCCCGGGAGCCAAATACTAGATACAAGAGAGCCAAGATATTCTTAGAGCACTCAAGGATAACTTGTAGATGGAACAAAACCAACAAAAATTGTATACAGACAGGGGCGGAGTAGAGCGACATTTTGAGGTGGGAGATTTGGTTTTCCGAAGATTGTAGCCATACAAGTAGTCCACACTGAAGCAGAAGGGAGTTGAAAAGCTCCAACCTCGCTTCTATGGACCATACAGGGTGATCCGACAAGTTGGGGAGGTAGCATATGAGTTGGAGCTTCCACCAGAAAGCAAGGTGCATAATGTGTTTCATATCTCTTGCCTAAAAAAGGCTTTGGGACAACAAGTGACGGCTGCCAAAGAGTTACCACCATTGGATTATGAGGGGCACTTGATTTTGACACCAGAGGCTATTTTACAGGAGAGGGAGAAAAGATTGAGCAAGACTATTAGAGAATTCCTTGTCAGATGGAAGGATTTGCCTGAAGAGGATGCCACATGGGAGGGAGAGAAAATTTTGCAGCATCCAGCACTACAGTTGCTTCAGGACAATCAACATTTGGGAGGGGAGGACTGTCATGTCCCCAATTAAAAAAATATGTCAAGGAAATTCTCGATTTTGCAATTGTGGCGATTAATACAATATTAGATAAATAAAACTTAGGAGAAATAAGTTGTGGAGGTATTAAATAATATTTTGGAGAAAAGGAAAAGGTTGGGACTTAGGAAAAGAAGAAAATTTAAGTGAAGATAAGTTGTGGGAGACGCCAAAGGGGAAATCGAACCCCCTAGGAGAAAATCGAACCACATGAAGAGGGAAAGCAAAGGGGGGGGTCGAATTACTGGAGCCCACAAGAAAGGTTAAGTAGCAACTATAAGAGGAAGGTTAGAACTTCATTTTGATCATTTTATTTGGCATTTCATTTCTGATTTTGGAGGGTTTGCTTGAATTGCTTAGCCAAGTCAACCAGTGTTGCTTAGCACAGCGATTTCCAAGCGAAAAATCCCAACTCTTTTTCGGTGAACCAAGAGTGTCACACTAGGAGAGAAAGTTAGAGCTGATTGCAGATTTATTTTCTTGATTTTTATGAGCCGTTTCATCTCTGCAACAGGTGGTGCGAAATTTTCAAGAGGATGCAGTAGCAAAAATAAAGTTGCTTGGAGGTGGAGCTTGCCGGGAAAATTTGCCTCAAGAATGTGAAAATTCCTAGTCCATAATCCTACTGCAACCAACTGAAATTACTTCACCTACATGTTATTAAATGAACAAGTTATTTGCGGTGTTCTACTGAAAATACTGAAGCAAAATACCACTGCATCCTTCACTTAACTAATTAAATATGTCGAAACAAGAATCTGAGCAATAAAGAAAAACATCACACAGGACACCGTTGTTTTTGGACAAAATTGCCCGCAAAAACCCAATGTGGGAAAACCGGTGTAGTAGATCTGAGGGTTTTTATTATTAAACAGCAGTTATTTCTGAATCCAATCTATGGATGCCTTGTCGGCTATCCAGTACAAAGAATATCACTCGACAGAGAAAATTAGTGAGTGTACCTCACTCTACACTGCAAGTTCCGACTAATCTAGTAGTTGAAACAACGTCCTCTCGGCACCCTCTACGCAGTAGTTACGTGGGCCTGCGTGGGGAACTTTGGGAGATTGTGTCACCTACTATGCTCAATCAATCTGCTCTCGAGAGCCTCAAGTCTAGCCCTCCCAGCTCAGAATCTCGATCTCCCAGCAAAATCTCAGACTTTTGCTTGGAAACGTTGCGTTGCCTCTGCATGTGGCCTTCGTGGCCCTACGTCACCCTTTCTAGGCACTGCACTGCCTCCTCTGCGTATCTATCTGCCTCTTTGCTGAGTATTCTTGGCTTTGAAGAAGATCCTCCGACCAAAACTGTGTCTGCCCCTCTCTCCATGAGAATCTCTCGATCAAAGTTTTCCTCTAAGCGCTACTCACTTCAGAAAATTCGATCTCTTGATCTCTCGGTGTGTTTCCAAATGGCCCTCAAGCCTTCCTTAAATAATCTTCTCATTGACATTCAACAGCCCACATTAGAAGCTAATCAATGGCTAAGATCATTTTGGCTTGATCCTCGTCTTCTTCTAGAAGTTACACCCACAGTTTAGATTAATACCCATTAATTATTTTAATTTCCTAAGTTTAGACTTAGGGTCTCATTAAAAATAATTAATTTATTAAATAAAACTCTCTGAGTGGAATTTCCCCAAACGATTTATGGGTTATCGAGAATACATGTGTCTAAGCCTCTCCACAAAATTTGAGAATGAGAGCACATCTGATGCTACCCTAAATCAACAAAGAATTTGCAAGAATTTCGCTTGTGGGAGAACGAATTTCCTTGTGGAGTTTTAGAGCTGAAGATTGTTGCATTTGTGAGGGCCAAACTGTTCTCTAGGGCCTATTACCCACAACCTGTAGGTGACACCCATACGAGAAATTTATCTCCTATATTGTCTTCAGTCGGTATCCAATAGCCTCTTGTAGCCACTAGATAGTTCGATGTGCCATCATCTCCGCCACGTGAGCCAGCCATTATGCACTCTTGCCCATCTGTCATGATCATATGTTTGAAGGTGGGCCTTCCAACCACGAAGGTATGGCTTTCATTATGTAATTGGGAAATTTTGCTTACTTATCATGGACACTTTTGTGCATGGATTAGTAAGGGGATTCGGCGAAAAGAATGGGCTTGGTCTATACTCTTGTCTCCTTGTCCAACTTGATGGTTAACCTTGTATCCTAGTCTCGTGAGATCTCCTCTATTGGCTACTACCTTTAGGAGTGGCATTACATGGGAAACCCTGATTTTGGTTGTGTGGTCCCGTTTCCCGACATCACATACATCACTCCCCTCCGCTCATTATAAACCCTTTCACATATTTCCCATCCGAAGTGAAAATTTTTGAAAGTTACTTTATGCAGAAATCTATTGTTAGATCTGGCTATACTTCTCCTACTTAAACAAGTTATTAAAGCTGAAATCTTCAGATTAACATCGAAGTAAACACATACCAGACTTTAATCGATTCATATCTAAAACAGAAAAGTACATGCACAATAGACAAAGTGACACAAGATTTTATGGACAATAGTCCCCAACAAAACCCAATGCGTGGAAATCGTTCTTTTCGCTACTAGAGGGTTTATATTATTAAGTAGTTTTCTGAATACAGCAAATTTGGGCACCACACTGGTTAATCTGACAGAGAAAAATATAGATCTGCAGCTAACTTGTTGTTCTGAAGCCAAAACGTTGACTGATCCACACTCTCAAATGGGATTTACAAGACTCAGCCAAATTCTAGCCCTAAAAACCCTGCACTGCCCCTGAAGCCCCTGCGTCAGTCTCTTCAACCTCTACGTGCATCTGTGCTGGCCAAGAGAGGGATGCATAACCCCAAAATGGGTGACGCAGACCTTACGCTACCCCTGAGGGTCTTTGCATAACCCAGATGGGTCTCCTACTGCCCAACACTGCCCTAGGAGGGACTGCGTAGCTAAAGCTGCCTCTGCGCTGCGGAGCAGCTACCTTCTCTGCTTCTTTGCGTTGTCTCTAGAAGCTGCTCTCTACCTCTTGCTGATTCTAGGCACTGGGATCAGATCATCCCCTTTGCCTAAACTGCCCCTCTCTGCAGCTGAAACACTTCTAAAAGTTCTTAGCAAACCCTGCCCTAGAACTTCAGCTTAGTCTCAGTGCTCTACCTCTGTGTGTATTCTCCAAATGACCCCAAGCCTTTCCTTTATACTTTTCTCGTTGAGAAACCAACGACCATGATTAGATCTTGAATCAATGGCTAAGATTAAAAGAAAACTTGATCTGTGTGACTTAAGATAATTTCATCACATGTTTTAATTAATTACCTTTAATAATTTAATTTTCCTAAGTTAGACTTAGGGTCCATAATTCAAATTATTAATTAATTAATTTTCTCCCAAACCGGATGAAATTTCCCAAATCCCTTTCTAGGTCTTGGAGATCTCATGTACTCTAGTCCCTCCACAAATTTTGGGAGCTAGAGCACATCTGATGGTACCCCATCACTCAAGAAAACTCAACACTCCCTCTTAGCAAGGAATGTGCTCTAGTACAACTCTGCTTCACCCTAAAGCTCTACACTGATCTCTGGTGTGGGTCTCTGCACTGATGTTGGACCAACTGCCCCTCATCACTGTGTTGTTGTTGCCCATGACACTGCCACCGCCACTACAGCTCCCTGTCAATCTGCTGCATTTGTGTTGCCATCTGTTGCACTGCATCTTCAGTTGCTGAGAGAAACAACTAAATCTCCTTCCTAATCTTTGACAAACAAGTCAGTTGGGTTGCATCCTCATCACTGAAGCTCCATCAGCTGTTGATATGTGTTGTCATCTAGAGGATGATGAATAGCTACAGTTCTGCACTACGTAAGCAGACTCCCTTTGCACTGCTTAAGTCACATCAGCCCCTTGTGCTGAAATCTCTCACGTTGTTGCTGCGCTATGCTATCTTCCTGAAGCCTCCACGTTGCTGCAGCTCTGCTCTGCGTAAGCATCTCTGCTTTGCGTTGTTGAAGTCACATCAAGCCCTACGTTGTTGTTGTTGCATCTGCACTGCGCTGCTCCCTTCCACTTTCAGATCTGCCTCTGCTTCATCCGTGATTCCCTACACCAACTACTTCACTTGTCCCGCTATTGTCTTAAGGCTCCCGTAGCTCGGATGTGATCCAAGAGATGAGCTGCTCAAGGATCCCGCCGCCATTCTGTAGTTGCTGTACAGATCCATGTCGCCCCATTTTTGTGGTTCATGAGCGCTCATGGCTGCATCGTCTTCTGACCCATCATCCGCCACAACAACCTTGGAAGTAGAAGCCTCCTTGTCCTTCTTATTCTATGGACAATTGCTGGCGAAATGTCCTAGTTCGCCACACTTGAAACACTTGATCCTGGATAGATCACGCTTTTTCTTCCCTTGTTGCCTTTTTGATACCAAGGTTGCATCATCTTCATCTCCCTTCTTCACCTTACTGGATCTCCTGCTGTATTGCTTCTTGGTGATTCTGCAGAGTCCTTCTTGACGTAAGATTGCCCACAAGTTGTCCCAGTAGGGAAGGTCTGCTATGCCCAACACACTTTGGACAAAGGTATCCCACCCTTCAGTGATCGCATTGAGTGCAGTCCTTACCATCACATTATCCTCCACCTTTGCTCCCATGGCAGACAATTGATCTCTGATCGTCTGTAATCTGAAGAGAAAGTGCTCTATCTCTTCTCCCTTGGTCATCATGAATGACCGCAGCTAATTCTCTCGAAGCATCTTCCTCTGGACGGACTTCCCTTCATAAAGGATTGTCAAGGCTTTCCACATCTCATGAGTTGTTTTCTTTTCATCTACGTGTGGAACAATATGGTCCTTAACCCCATCCATTATGAACCGTTTGGCATGTGTCGTAGCCTCATCGTGCTCCGCCAAGAGAACAGCATCGGTTGATGTGTCCAGGACTTTTTTGGCATGGTCTCTTAGACCGTATGCCTCCATGACTACCAGGATTCTGGCCTTCCAAACTGCAAAGTTCGACAAGCCGCCCATCCAATCCTGATCACGTAGTTCGTGAGGTGCCATCTGCTCAGCAAATCTGTTGGAACTCCTCTTCTCTATGCTAGAGATCTGGATCTAGGGTCCTTGGAGAAACAGGCACCCGCTACTCCCTTTGACAACTAATTTCCTCTCTTGGAAATCCGCCAAATCAACAACGAAATAGCTCTCTTTGATCCATTGATCGATCTGCAAATTTCTTTGGCTAGAAACCCTCTGAGAAGTTGATCTCCTCCCGCTCTTTATCACTAGTGCTTAGGCTAAATTCTGAATCTTCACAAATTTAACCCCACCAGCACCTTCTGAAGTTCTACAGCTCTGTTTCCTGCACTTCTGAATCAGACAACTTCAGATCTGCATCACCCTAGCTAGCCTCTGCGTGAGCAAACAGTCCCAGCGCTGCGTTTGCGTAGTAAGTACGTGGGCCTGCATGGAGACATTGTAGGACTGTGTCACCTTGACCTCTACGTGGCTTTTCTCCCTCTGAAACTGCGTTGTCCCTTCAAATCTAGCTTTCTGTTGCTTTCTGCAGCAAGATTCTTCAGTCTTTTGCTGGTGATCCTGCTAGATCTGCAATCGCTCTGATACCATGTGAAAAATTTTGAAAGTTACTTTATGCAGAAATCTACTGTTAGATCTAGTTATACCTCTCCTACTTAAACAAGTTATTAAAGCTGAAATCTTCAGATTAACATAGAAGTAAACACATAACATACTTTCACCGATTGAGATCTAAAACAGAAAAGTACATGCACAATAGACAAAGTAACACAAGATTTTCTGGACAATACTCCCCAGAAAAACCCAATGCGGGAAAATCGGTTTTCTAGCTGCTGGAGGGTTTATATTATTAAGTAGTTTTCTGAATACAGCAAATCTGAGCACCACACTGGTTAACCCAATAGAGAAAAAAAAAGATCTGCAACTAACTTGTTGTTCTGAAGCCAAAACGTTGACTGATCCACACCCTCAAATGGGATTTACAAGACTCAGCCAAATTCTGGCCCTAGAAACCCTGATGTTGCCGCTGAAGCCCCTGCGTCAGTCTCTTCAGCCTCTGTGTGCCTCTGTGTTGGCTTGGAGAGAGATGTGTAACCCAAAGGAATGGTGTATGAATCCAGCTGCCCACTGAGGGTCCATCAGCCCGGATGGCTCTCCCTGCGCGGCTTACTACCCTAGGAGGGACTACGTAGCTGAAGCTTCCTCTGCACTGCGCAGCTGCTGCCCTCTATGCTTCTCTGCGTTGTCTCTGGAAGCTGCTCTCTACCTCTTGCTGATTCTAGGCACTAAGATCAGATCATCCCCTTTGCCTAAACTACCCCTCTCTGCAGCTGAAACACTTCTGAAAGTTCTTAGCAAACCCTGCCCTAGAACTTCAGCTTAGTCTCAGTGCTCTACCTCTATGTGTATTCTCCAAATGACCCCAAGCCTTTCCTTTATACTTTTCTCGTTGAGAAACCAATGGCCATGATCACATCTTGAATCGATGGCTAAGATTAAAAGAAAGCTTGATCCGTGTGACTTAAGATAATTTCATCACATGTTTTAATTAATTACCTTCAATAATTTAATTTTCCTAAGTTAGACTTAGGGTCCATAATTAAAATTATTAATAAATTAATTTTCTCCCAAACCAGATGAAATTTCCCAAATCCCTTTCTGGGTCTTGGAGATCTCATGTACTCTAGTCCCTCTCGAAATTTTAGGAGCTATAGCACATCCGATGCTACCCCATCACTCAATAAAACTCAACATCTGGGTCCACATTTGTCCATTGGGTCCACGAGGAGTTAGCCTCCCCCTCCCCTTGTCCACACTTTAGGTCGGGCCTAAAACGTTGCCCCGAAGGCTGATGCAGCTAAAAAGAAAGTTAAAAGCATAATTTGGCCACTTACAACAAGAAATGTACCATAAAATGCAAAAGACGTCAGGGACATAAAAATTGAGCATGTGTGCAAAATCCAAACATGAGCTATACCCCTTATCATGGCCATCATCCTAGTTCCTAGGGCCCCTATGTGAGCCCCCTGCATCATTAAGGAACCCATGATTGTCCCAACCCCTGGTGGGAGATGAACTGCCCAATCTTAAGGGGGTATTCACTACTATATCATTCACATCAAGCTCTCATCCCCTGGAGCCCCGAGTAGTTATAAATTAAAATCAATAAAAGGCAAATGCCATATGAAGAAGGGTGGAAAAACAAAGGTCGAGGTAACTCATGTACCATGATTTCTCCCTCCTACATCTATACACCCATGTGTGGGACTCCCTTGCTATAGCTACCCTTGTACCATGGCATGTGGCTTGGAGCCTTCCCTGTTGCCCCACTCCATTCCATCATTATTTCGTGTGAAACTTGCCATCTAATGGACGTACCATGGACCTATCATTCCCTTAGAGGTTGAAACCATCTAATAGGTTCATCGATTAACCTCCCTCTTGAAACTGGAGACACGTCTACATTCTAAAGCCCATTATGGAAGGGCATGCCACTAAGAAGTGCCCACTTGGTTCCATGATTTCTAAGTTCATTTGCTCAATTGCACTAATGAATTGTTGTACTGGAAGGCAAAGGGATGCATTGGATCTTATACAGGATTGCAGATGGGTCTTCATCCTAGTGTTTGGTCTCCCTATACGGGATCCAAGCCCTCCAAAGGGTCTTAATGGCATTTATAGGGTGAGCATTGAGAGCCATCGACCTCCACTATGTTGAGAATTTGGAGGGGTAGAGATTAATTCAAATTCTCTTCTTGATAATTACTTGTGAGCTTACTTCCTTTACTTATGTCTTATCTTCATAGCTTATTATGCTTTTCATCAAGTCAATTACTAAAACACAAGAGACACAAATTTAGGCTCTCCAAGACAGGGCCAAAACCTCTCCCTCTTGGAGAGGAAAACCCACAAGAAATTATTCTTATAGACTTTCAGATGACAAGTGCCATGTAATATCCCCAAAGGGAAATAACCGGTAATACACAGAAATATGCCAGACAGATATAGAAAATACAATGCTGAACCAGATCATGGAACAATTACACATAGAATGCCAGAAAACTGAGCCATTTTATTAATCTGAAAGTACATAGAGAGGAGTACAAGAATATCAGAATGAGTGCACCTATCCTTGCCCTAGGCAAGTGGAGGCCCTCTCAGACAAATAATGGCTGCAACAAGGACAGCGTCCTAGCTGGCTGAAGACTGCTCTGAAGACTGAAGCTGGACTGCACTGGAACTATGAGCTGAAGACTAAAAGATAGCTGATATCAATACTCCAAACCCTCACCAATGAAAACGCTGTCTCTGCTAGTGACAGCGCTGAAACAGATGTAGTGCTGGTCACAAAACCCTCCAGATGAAAAACTCAGCCCCTCAAGGCCAAAGACCCTGGAAAACGCTGTCAAGCCCTGCTCACATGACCCTGCTCATCGCACGGCCCTCCTGATGGATCGGGTCCATATGCTCAGACTGATCTGGCTTCCAAATCCGCATCGAAGGCCCTATCCCTCCCGTGATTCCAGGTCCTCCTCGTACGTAGATTCATCGCTATCTTTCGTATCTATGCTTAGATCTCGTCAATATCTCCTCTCAGATTCGCAAACTCCGTAGGCCGGATCTCGATGTTATCTCTTCGATCTAGGCCGGGATTCGCCAATATCTCCTCGTATCTCGCAATCTCCTGCCGGATCTAATGCCGGCTTCCGCATCTGCAACCTGCCAGAATCAGACTCCGCAACACTGGCCAGATCTACAATCTCCAGGGTCAGACTCTGCCAAGTTGCCTGTGAATCAAGGCCCCTTCTCTTCACTGAACAACCGTCCCTACTCCAATAAGACCGGACCAAGGCCCAGCACTTCCTCTCGAATACGGCCCAGGTCTGCCCGTGCATAGAAACTGCGTCCTTCCTCCTCCTGAAACAGCGTTTTACCTGCTAGATCTGCGCAGCCACAAGAGGGCTTCTTCCTCTCCGAATCTCCACCTGAAACTGCTACCAATTCCCACTGAAACTGAAGGATGAAACTCAGAAAATAACCTTACTAGGGCAGGCACTCCAAGTCCCCCGAAGCTAAGGGTGAAACCAGAAATAACATTACCAGGGCAGGCACTCGAAGTCCCCCGAGGCTAAGGGTGAGATCTCCGACCGGAGACACTCGGTTGCACTAAACAGTGCTGCAGACCGACTAAACAACCGGCGTGCTGAAGCAGACATAAGTCTAGCTCTCAATATCAATATCAAATCATGCATGTCCAAATGAGGTGAGAACCCCACCTTTTATAGTGCTAAACTCCCTCCAAAACCTTAACTGCGTCCTTCACCCTCCTTGGCCGGTGCAGTTACCCTTGGGTCAGCGTGAGGCCTCCCCTCATATCCATGTGGACCCCCAAGGCCCCCTCTCTAAGTTATAACGTTAATCAACTAGGAAAACACTTTATTTTATAAAGTGAGGTGACTAAAGTGAGGTGACCCCTCTTATTTCTCACTTTATTTATTATTTCTAGCTAAACCGGCAAAATTAAACAAAAATGAAATATTCCAATTAGCAAGGCTAATTGGGAATATTACAGTCTCCCCCGGCAAAACGTTGCTTGTCCTCAAGCAACTGAAGTGATGGATGCTGTAAAGTCTGCTCGCTCTCCCAGGTGGCATCCTCATCCGGCAAAAATTGCTTGTTCTCAAGCAATGCTTGAACAAGCCTACTCTCTAGCTGATGCTCCCCGCCAATACTGCAAAATGTGCCTGGGTCCCACTGAAACCTCTCTGTCTCCTGCATCACCCTGATATGAAGGGATATCTCAATGCCAGGATCCCAAACTGGCCTCTCATGGTACCAGCCAATCAATAGTCCTCCCGGATCCCATCGCCACTGTGGCCAATAATCGCACAAGTCCCGTGACTCGAACCGCTCACTGCCTCTGGCTATGACTAAAGACCATGACCGCTGCTGCTCTGCATCTATGACTGTGTAAGCTGGCCCATCAACCGTGAACCAACTCGTCACCTCTCTCCAATCAAGGCATGGAGTCGAAAATATAATGAGGAATATCTCCCTCCTGTGGATCCTCCATCTCCAAGCAATCATCCATACAAAATGAGCCACCTCCCAACAAGGCAACTCCTGAAAATCTCCTTCCACCTCAAGCTCTGGTAATGAAGGTGGGCTGGAAATATGAACTTGGCAAGCATCATAGCTTACCCCATGCTGTCCTCCTCTCCACTCATGACAAGTGTAGAGTCTATGCTGATCCTGGGCTGCAAAATCATTGCCCTCCAATGGCAAAGTGAAAAACAATCCACCATAGAAGGTTCCTCTATCAATGAAGAACAAGTTGGCCCAAAACAAACCATCCATGAAGAATATGACATGGTCATCATGGATCACCCTAATGAGATGTTTGCTGAAGGTTCTACATGAGGATACATAATGCAAACAATCTCTCACAAGGATACAATGTAGTCTCATTTACTGCAACTTCAGAAAATTACATGGCAAGCAATGTACAAGATTCATCACATCTACTAATGGATAGTAAATGGCTGAATATGACAACAACATAAGGCCAAACACTTGCCCATAGCTGTACAATGGATGAATATCAATCTCATGGCACACCTCAAAAGAGAACACATATGTAGTAGTGGTGGCCATGCCTCCTCCCATGCTCCTATTAGAACATGTAGTGCAGAAAATACTCAAAGGCACATTCAGCTCATGTGTCTCTCTCATAATCAAGCCTCCCATACAAATCTGACCATATGCTGGACGTAAGATGGCACATGGATTCATAAATGAGTCCTCCATAGTGTTTTGGCATGTTATGAAGAAGAATGAACCATGTGCTGCAAGAAGATAATCCTCCTCATGCTTGGAAACCCAAGTCAAGAAGAATATGCCATAGATGTCTCTATCATCACTACCTCCTCTTTGTGCAACAAATATGAAGTGATCCCGGGACCTATGGGTTATAGATCCACCATATCTCTGCTGCGCACACTTCATCCATAATGTTCTGCTCCAAGGTGACAACGCTGTGAGCTCATGCAAATAAGCTCCTGTCAATACAAGACTCTGTTCTTTGACATGCTCCTTGTCAAAGACTCCTCTAATACTGCTGCAACAAGTGTGGAATACTCCCCAAGATGGAAGTGCTTCCCCGTCATCATCAAAGATCAAGGAGATAGTGCCATCCCCTCTTCCTGCAACATCATGCAAGGTGTGAGAGCAAATCTGTCCTTGCTCTCCCAGAAACAAACCAAGCAACCAAACAATTTGCTGCCTCCCCATACTTCCATCATACAACTCATGTGATGAAGACATAGCGAGTATCATAGCAACACCATGCATACATACTCTATGCTGCTCAATGATGCAAGTATCCAGCCATCTTTCCTCCACCCTCCGACTCTTAGGAAGAGTGTTTGCCAAGAGATGGCCAAACTCTTTCAAGAGTAACCAGCGCAGCCAAGCCTCCTGCTGCCTAGTAGCACAGATCTACAAGTAGCCTCCTAGCTCCTTGCTCATCATCCCCATCCGCTCAATCACTTGTGGATGCCTCCTTCTCCTCATCCTGGTACTCCTCCCATGAGGGCTACCATCCTCCCAAATCAAATTTCTGATTTTGCACTTCATGGGATTTTGAAGTATAAACTTCTCAAGGACCAATGAGACCCTATCAAGAATCAAATAGGTGGTAGGCAAAAACCTCCCATCATGATGTGTGTGGCTCAAGGAATGTCCAACACAAGCATGAGAGATGTCATCCATCCGAAGATGTCCCCCATCTTCTATCTGCTCTTGTGAGAAGGGAAGAAAGTCATCGCACCCCATGGTGTGTCGAAGTGCATCTCCTGTGAGATCTCTCCTTGAGACCTCCTCTTCATCCATAGTCTGCTCCATCGAGTACCAACTCAAAATCTCTCGCCATCCAACCTCAACACGTGGCTGCTGTACCCTGTGCAACTCTAATCGTCTCATCCCATTATCCAAGTCAATATATGAGACCTGACTGGGTGGCTCTGCCTCTCTCTCTCTAATGGGAAGAGATGACCCAACAATACTGCTAGTCCCATCCATGCATGCCTGAGGGGGAATGATCTGACGCTCCCTCGTGCCCTCTGGTTGTACCATCAGGGAATCCAGCTGTTCCCCAATGCGGACCAACTTGGCCGCCGACTTGGCACAAGTCACTCTCATACCCTCCAGCTCCTGGTCCTGCAACAAAATGGTCTCCCGTACTGACGCGGCCTTCTCCCTCAAAACTCGAAGGTCCGTACGAAGCCGATGATACCGCTGTCTGCGACCATCATCCAATACCTCTGTATCTCCTAGTGCCTCATCGATAGTGGATATATCTCCTGATACCTCACCCATCTGTCGTGTGCTGCTACCACCCGAAGACTCAAACATGGCTCCAGTCATCACCTCAGTGGATGGCTCTACCGGGGTAGGCTCTACCCCCTCCACTACGATATCAACCGGCACGGTCAAGGAGGACTCTAATGATGGTGAGTCCTGTGTCACACTAGGTGTATCCTCGAACTCCCTGCAATCCTGTGTTCCCTCATCCTCTTCTCCACTGCTCTCGGAGAAGACCTCAATGAAGTGTGCCTTCCCTACCGCACACCTGTGTCCTGGTGCCCATGGCTCCCGGCAAGTGAAGCAAAACCGCTTCCTCCTCAGCTCTCTCCTGGCCTCATCATCAAACTGCCCTCGTCCAGGATTCGCCTTGGGAGGCGGAGCCCTCGTGTCCTTACCCCTAGGCTGGAAGGCCTGTCTCTGGGGATAAGGTGTCCGAGTCCTGGGTAAGACATCTTGTAAGTCCCGAGTCCTGCTGATGGCATCCTGAAGGGTAGCCGGTCTGTTCGACCGGACTAGGCCACGAAGTGGCTCTGACAGCCCCTCCACAAACATGCAACCCATCCGAGCTGCAGATAAATCAGGTACCATCACCGAAACCCTCAAGAAGTCTGAAATGTATGTCTCTGCACTCCCAGTCTGTTTGAGCTTGGTCAGCTCAGCAAAATGCTGCTCCGGATCCCTCCTGTCAAAGCGCTCTACCACCCTCCGGGTAAACTCGGCATATGTCGTCACTGTAGAATGCCCGAGTGTCACCATCCCCTGGAACCACCAATCCCGGGCCTCACCATCCAGATGCAATGTTGCCACCTTAATGGCCTTTGACTGCGTCATCTGATTAAGCTGGAAATAGACGTCCAGCTTCTCCACCCATGACTTTGCCGAATTCTTCGATGAACCATCAAACATAGGCAAATGGAATCTACTAGCCGCACGGTGGTCATCACGGTGGTATCCGTGCCCCTTGTGCTGGTGCTGCTCAGGGGGTTTGATGCCGCATCGATACTGGAGATAGCGCTCAAAGGGGAGAGTATCCATGAATGCCTGTCCTAAGCCCTGCCACTCTGCAAAAACGGCTGCCCATTGAGCTGGACTCACATCTCTCGGTGCTGCTGTCCCCCATCTCCTCGAATCGTCACCACCTGCCATTAGCATTTTCTGCTAGGTGCCTACAGGCTCCTCAGAAACTGCACGGCTGCTGCAAAACCATACTGCTGCTTAACTTCGACCTCCGATTTACCCATTGAAAACTACTCAGAAAATTCCAGGAATTTGGGAAAGTGATCCTTGTCCAAAACCCAGAAAAACCCAGAAAACGTTTTTCCTAATTCCAAACTTCCAAATTTGACCCTTTTTATTTTGGACCTTTTTCCAACTGCGTTTCTGGTATTGCACTGCTATTGCTCTGTATGATCTCTTTTCTGATGTCATAGACCACAGGCTGAGCCAGAATTATGCTCTGATACCACTGTAATATCCCCAAAGGGAAATAACCAGTAATAAACAGAAAGATGCCAGACAGATATAGAAAATACAATGCTGAACCAGATCATGGAACAATTACACATAGAATGCCAGAAAACTGAGCCATTTTATTAATCTGAAAGTACATAGAGAGGAGTACAAGAATATCAGAATGAGTGCACCTATCCTTGCCCTAGGCAAGTGGAGGCCCTCTCAGACAAATAATGGCTGCAACAAGGACAGCGTCCTAGCTGGCTGAAGACTGCTCTGAAGACTGAAGCTGGACTGCACTGGAACTATGAGCTGAAGACTAAAAGATAGCTGATATCAATACTCCGAACCCTCACCAATGAAAACACTGTCTCTGCTAGTGACAACGCTGAAACAGATGTAGTGCTGGTCACAAAACCCTCCAGATGAAAAGCTCAGCTCCTCAAGGCCAAAGACCCTGGAAAACGCTGTCAAGCCCTGCTCACATGACCCTGCTCATCAGATCAGCGTCCTCCCAGATGGATCAGCGTCCTATATGCTCAGATCTGCTGGATCTGGAGCCTCCAATCCAGATCTGCGTCCTATCCCTCCGGATCTGTGTCCTCCTCTATCAGATCTACTGCTATCTCTTCAGATCTATGCTAGATCTGCCAATATCTCCTCAGATCTGCAACCTCAAAGGCTGGATCTGATGTTATCTCTTCAGATCTAGGCTGGATCTGCCAATATCTCCTCAGATCTGCAATCTCCCAAGCTGGATCTAATGCTATCTCTCCAGATCTGCAACCTACAGAACCAGATCTGCAAATATCTGCTCAGATCTACAATCTCCAAGGCTGGATCTATCAATGTGCCATCAGATCTGCGTCCTCCTCTTCCTGATGGAACAACGTCCTCACTCCAAGACTGATCTGCGTCCTTCCTCCTCCTGGAACAGCGTTTTTACTGCTCAGATCTGGACTGCGTCCTCCCTGGAACAGCGTCCTCACTCTCCAAGGCTGATCAGCGTCCTCTCCCTCCTGGAACAGCGTTCCTCCTTCTCAGATCTGCGCAGCCACAAGAGGGCTTCTTCCTCTCCAAATCTCCACCTGAAAATGCTGTCAATTCCCACTGAAACTGAAGGGTGTTACTCAAGAAATAACCTTACTAGGGCAGGCACTCGAAGTCCCCCGAAGCTAAGGGTGAAACCAGAAATAACCTTACCAGGGCAGGCACTCGAAGTCCCCCGAGGCTAAGGGTGAGATCTCCGACCGGAGACACTCGGTTGCACTAAACAGTGCTGCAGACCGACTAAACAACCGGCGTGCTGAAGCAGACAGAAGTCTAGCTCTCAATATCAATATCAAATCACGCATGTCCAAATGAGGTGAGAACCCCACCTTTTATAATGCTAAACTCCCTCCAAAACCTTAACTGCGTCCTTCACTCTCCTTGGCCTGCGCAGTTAACCTTGGGTCAGCCTGATGCCTCCCCATCATACTCATGTGGACCCCCAAGGCCCCCTCTCTAAGTTATAACGTTAATCAACTAGGAAAAACACTTTATTTATAAAGTGAGGTGACTAAAGTGAGGTAACCCCTCTTATTTCTCACTTTATTTATTATTTCTAGCTAAAGCGGCAAAATTAAACAAAAATGAAATATTCCAATTAGCAAAGCTAATTGGGAATATTACATGCCATGACCATGACACAAACCCTTGACCCTTGTATGCCTCCAATACCTTGACACTGCTTCTTCAATAATTCTTTGAACTGGCCCTTCTTTCCTGCATTGTTCTACACCAAGACTAGAGAACTCGGTCTCTACTTGTATTCTCTCTTCTTCGACTATATGAGATCCTTGCTTATTACATCAGCACGGTGTCTATACTGTAGTGATGAGTTGTACTCATTATTCTGTAGTGATGAATAGTATACACTATACTGTAGTGATATCCTTACATAATCCTGTCATCATAGACCTTTCACCTTGTATTTGTCACAGTGTTGTGACTTCACACTTCGATCATTGCCCTTTCCATGCACCTTATCACAGACCTTCTTTGCACTTCACCACAACCCTATGCACCTTAACACAGTGATAACGCAGTTCTTATTTTCATACTTTAACACAGTCACAAATCAGAAGATGTTCCTGCAATCTGGTTCGTAGATCTTCACACACACACACACACACATATATATATGTTACATCTCATTTCCTTGCACCTTATTCACTGTTATTAACCCTGTCCCTTATGTCCGCAATCCACAGTCTTAATCTTCTTTAAACCTTGTCTGAAACACAGAAGAAATGCGAGTTACTTTCTCTGTTTTTCTGCGCAGTATGTATAGGGTATATATAGTTGTTTCCATTTGTAGTTGAGCTGACCTGTGCATATGTAGAAAGGCCGACTTGAACACTAGTTTATAGGCCGACTTGTAGAGAGAGTCTTCCAGCGTTAAGGAGGTTGACTTGAGGGGTTTTCCAACGTTGTTCTTGATCATCTTTTGGGTGCAATATTCAAGGCTTAGGTGATAATCTGGAGGCATACAAATTAGACTTTGACTCTTCATAAACAAGACACTTAATTAATACACTTTATGAACAGAAGACATATCCCCATAAGACATCAAGAAGAAGTCCTTTGACCTAAAACCTTGCACATGAAACCCATGAGTCAAGCATATCAAAAATATATATATTATAATATTGTCTTCTTCTTTACATAAATACATAATTACATACTCAATATGAAGACCGATCCTAGTTACACTTTTCAACACTCCCTTTTAACTAGGGAGGTATTCGTACGAGTACATGGTCACTTTCAAACTGAAGAATCTCATAAGAAGAATTGGATTGGTAATCGCATCTATATAGCATCATATCAACCAGCATTGTCTTAATGCAAGGCCTTGACTAACAGCCCCATCTCTCAACGAGACAATGGACTACAATGTTCGCGAGACACATGACTTGTAAACACCATAGTCATTGTCTCTCCAAGGTACATACTCCACCCAAGTGTTTCCAAAGTATGACCTTCAAGGACTATTCTTCTCTTGGGTAGCTAGCCCTCAAAGAATATCGGTCCCCGACTACTCTTATCTTGAATGCCCTATCACATTCTCAAAGAGTAATGAATGCCAGATGATTACCCAATCCTCCATTCTATCTTCCAAGTGAAGACCAGAATGATGTGTCTATCTCTCCCTCTCAGCCAGGGAGGATCTATTCCACAAGGGAACGTACTCATTATTGTATAAGGAATGTACCTAAGCTCATTCTTAGGAATTACCCAGTTTCTTCCAAGTAAGAAATTTATCACCAGGCTCCCTCTCAATCAGGGACCTGCAGCAACAATGGTGAGACACCCAGCTGCTCATGAAGAGTTCCTCCACTCGATGTCATGGATTTCGATATTGAAGAATCTTCAACTTTAGCTTCATAGGGCACAAGATCATCCATCACTTTCATTTATGAGTCATGTCATCTACTAGAAAGTGATTCATCTATCTTTCTTATCTAGTCCACCTTTTATGCCATGCTGCTTTCTTTCGAATCATCTCCAAGGATCTTACATCCTTTCACATGATTAGCAGCCCTGCACAAATTCACCCCGATAAACATATACATATGAACTTTTAAAAACAAAAGTTACCTCAATGATGATCTTTCACCATAACATCTTGTAAATTTTTGTAGATGTTCTATGCTTGATGCAACTTTACTTTAAACCCGATAGCAATCACATAAACATGAAAGAAAAATGCTAATAGAACATACCAATAGATCGACGGAAGACAATCCAAAAATATACTTAACTTGATCAGCAATATATATGTGTTGTGGTGCATTACGGCGGTCAACAGGATGCTTCAACCAGCAAAGTCTCCTTACGGTTAGCCAACCAAAATGTGTCACACAACCCTCAAGACAGCTCTACAACAGTCAACCCAAAAGTCAACGTTGTCCAGTCAACGGTCAACACAAAACAACAGCAGCAGAAAGTCAACATAGCCAAGTCAAAGTCAACGTACAGCCTCGATTTTGTGCCAAAAAATGCAGACTGCAGAGATCTAAGTTTTGGGAGAGTTTCGAGTCAAGTTCACCAAGCATTGACCAAAGTCAACGCTAGTCAAATCTGCGCTGAAAACCCTAGAACAGATCCGAAACCCTAGTTGTTGTTTTTCCCACGTGTGAGTGAAGAGAAGCCTCCAAGTGTATGATCGAACCAATCAATCAGATGCAGAGAGAAAATGTATGATGAGAGATGATGAAAATGACCTCCAACGTTGACTAACATATATCCCTCAGTGAGGGTGTGTGCCACATATGTTGGGGGCTTCAAGCCTACATTTCAATTCTGGCTGACCTTGCACATAAGTGGAAATAATTCAAAATAAATGTTCTGCTCATCGGATCAAGATGATCTTTAAATCGATCTTGCACCTCTCCGAAAGAGGAATCCAATAAAAATATTGACATCGTCCTCTGAGCATCACAACATGGAGTTTGGACCTAGTTGCCCAAAATTAACACTCCCTCTCAACTAGGGAGAACTCCATCCACATGTGCCATCCAAACATCGTGCGTCATCCCGTCGTAACTTGCTTTGTTGGCTTCTTTATTTCAGAACAAAAGGTGAGTCACAAAGACATCATTCTCAGTTGACAAAATCAGCTTAGAGATTTGAAACCTTCTATAGAACTCAAAGGAGTCACATACCAACTCGAAGTTGGTTTAACTAACCCAAAGTCAGTTGGAGGTCTGAAACCTCACTAGACTTGATCCCATATCAAGGGGTTGGACACGTGCCATCCTAGACATAAAGAGTACGGCAATCTCCGAAGCGTCCATCGGTCTTGCTACTGGTCTCTAGCTTTTCCTACCTCATTGCCCAAGATGAGAGGTACTTCCCATGAGTCTGGGACTCAATGGATAGGATGCATACAGGGCACAAATCAAAGAGAGGTGAACTAACTCAATATCATAACGGTGGGGCAGAAGCGCACCAACAAGGTTCGGCAAGCCTAGCCCTGTGGTTGCTTATAGCTCCAAGAAGCTATCCCCAAAGCACCCTAGAGCTCCCAGAGCTCATCGTTCAACAGGACCCTCAGCATAAGGTTGTTCCACAATTCCAAGATTCTCACGGAAGGTTAGGAACTTGACCTTCCCCAAGGGCTTTGTGAGAATATCTGCGACCTGCTCATTAGTTCCTATATGATCGAGCCTTACGGCGCCTCGCTGTACCATATCCCAGATAAAGTGGTACCCGATATCAATATGCTTGGATCGATCGTGGAACACGGGATTCTCTAACAAATGAATCCCACTCTAGTTATCACAAAGGATAATGATGGTATCTAGCACATGCTCGAAGAGCTCACTGAAGAGATTTCACAACCAAACAGCTTCACAACAGGCCATACTCGCTGCAATGTCTTCGGCCTCAGCGGTGCTCAAAGCTACCGACTTCTGCTTCCTACTCATCCAAGATATTGAAGCAGACCCAAGTGTGACATAGCATCTAGATGTGCTCTTGCAATCCACCACACTGCCAGCCCAATCGGCATCAGTGTATCCATGGAGTCTCAAACTCCTGGCAGTGTATCTCAGCCCATGGTTTATCGTGCCCCGAAGATATCTCAACAGATTCTTGGCACCAACCCAGTGAATGTGATGAGGATCAACCATGTGTGGACTCAAAGTGTTCACTGCAAAACATACGTTCGGACGGGTGTTCACTAAGAACATTAGGGCCCCTACGAGTTGATGACACTCTGTAGGATTTGCTAGCATGGGCCCAATAGCGTTTCCACTCAACTTCTTAAAGTTGAACTCCATCGGTGTCGACACGGACTTACAGTCCACCATTCCAAATCTTTCCAGCAGCTTCACAATGTATTTTCCTTGAGAGAGGAAAATCTCACCAAGTCTCTGTCAGACCTCCAAGCCTAGGAAGTAATGCATCAGTCCTAGGTCCTTCATCTCGAACTCAGAAGCGACCTCCCTCTTACATTGATGAATGAGAGGGTCAGTGTTAATTTATGGTAGCATCGGATATGTTCTAGCCTTGTCATTTTGTATATGGGCTAAGACACATGTATTCCATAAAACCTAGAAATGGTTTTGGAAGATTCCACTTAGAGATGATTTAATTAAAATAATTAATCATTTTTTAATGTTTTCCTAAGTGTAAACTTACGAAAACTGATTAATTAAAGGGTATTAATTAAATTAAGTGTGAATCTTCTAGATAAAGTCATGGATCACCTCCAAATTAATCTTAGACATTGATTATGTTTTAATCTTGGCCGTTGAAGGTTCAACAAAAGAATATAAGAAGGAGGGTGAGGGGCCTATGGAAATCACATCAGACAGAGAAAGAATCAAGAATTTGATTTCTTCAGAGAGAGGAAGGATTGAAGTGATTCTCATTTGCAGTGAGGGGAAGGTGAAATCTCAAGGAAGGAGAATTTCTGAAGCATAGAGAGTGCATAAAGAGGAGTGAGAGAGGAGCCAAAGCTTCAGCGCAGAGTTACCCTAGCAGCAGCTACGCAAGGCCAGTGCAGAGAAGTAGAGGGAGTTTAGTTTTCTGTTGGAGGAGCAGCTTAGGGTTCATCCAGTGTCAGGAGGACATTTCGGGAAGGAAGGAGCACTCTAGTCTCATACAGCAACAAGCACAGAATCAGCCACGACAAGCAGCAGAAGCAGTGACGCAGTGATAGCGTGAGTGACGCAGTCACTGCGTAGAAATCATGCAGAGCCAGTCAGTGTGGGTGCAGGTCAGTGCCGGAACTCAGATGGTGATGTGAGAGTTGTCTCACTCAACCTTTTCTCATCAAAATTCTTCAGGTGATTGATTGATATTTACAATCACACATTTGTACTCAGAATTTTTAAATAATAAAGAAACCCTCAAATCTGCTACACCGGTTTTCCCACATTGGGTTTTTTCTGGGCACAATTGTCCAAAAATAACGGTGTCTATGTGTGATTACTTGTGCTATTTTTATATGTGATTTGTTAATTGTGAAGTCTGCAGCATATTTTATTTTGTTATTTAACACAAAAAAAATGTTAAATAATTGTGTTTGACAATGCAATAGAAGAAATTTAATAAGTAGCTGCAGTAGAATTCTCCATTATAGAATTTTCACAGTCAACACCTATCAGGAAGAGATCTTCCACATAGAGAACCAGAATGAGAGACTTTTCTCTATCAACCTTGAAGTAAAGGTTCAGATCAACATTACTACGAGTGAAGCCCAGCTTCATTAAGTAGCTATCTATCCTCTCGTAACAAGCCCTGGGGGCTTGCTTCAACCCATAGAGGGCTTTCTTCAACCTGCATACATGGGTGTCTCTATCCTGGACTTCGAACCCCAGAGGTTGTTCCACATACACCTCTTCCTTTATCAAACCATGTAGAAAGGCGGTCTTCACATCCATCTGATGAAGGTTCCATCCTTGCGTAGCAG
Source organism: Pinus albicaulis (assembly GCA_034641835.2). Taxonomy (NCBI): domain Eukaryota; kingdom Viridiplantae; phylum Streptophyta; class Pinopsida; order Pinales; family Pinaceae; genus Pinus; species Pinus albicaulis. The sequence goes on from CM076583.1 coordinate 18,940,844, forward strand.
CAAGGGCAATAATAGATTGGATGGTGGTATATCAGGCCACAGGTGCAAATATATCATCATAGTCTACACCTTCCTTTTGAGAGAAGCCACAGGCAACGAATCTTGCCTTGAACTTTTCAACACTACCATCAGATCCATGCTTGATCTTATAGAGCCATTTCGAGGTGGAAACAGCTTTGTCCTCTGATCTCGGAACCACATCCCAAACATCATTCTTCATAATGGACTCGTACTCTTCGTGCATAGCATCCTTCCAGACTTGATGCTTTACGGCGTCTTCAAATGATCCAGGCTCAGGTTGTACGATTGTACTCATGGCTGCTAGATACCCTCGATATCTATTCGGAATCTTGCTTTCACAGAATGTCCCCCTTGGGGCCATATGTCTCTCGGCATCCTCGAGAGTATCCCTGAGCCATGAGGGTCTTCTCTTCATTGAAGGAGGTGGATCAATAGGGTCCATCGGCCTTCAACGTCGGGCATCATCTCATCTTTCGGTTCTTCCTGATTCCTAGATCTTACATCATTGTCTTCCTCAGAGCTCGAAAGATATATCAATCTCCTGAGGGAAGCATCTTCATCAAAGGTAACATCGTGGCAAATTTCCACTTCTCTTTGACCAGGCACATAGACTCTATAAGCCTTCGAAGTTTCACTATAGCCCACAAACATTCACTTCTTCACAGAAGCATCCAGCTTGCTTCTCTTCTCTTTTGGCACATGAAAATAAACATGACATCCAAAAACTCTAAAATGTGAAACATCGGGTTTCTTACCAGAGAAAACCTCTTCGGGAGTTTTGGAGTCCAGAGCAGAATGAGGGCATCGATTTTGTATGTACACAGCGATGTTCGCAGCTTCTCCCCATAGAAACTTCGAAATACCTTGGTCACATAGCATGGCACGGGCAGCTTCCACAATGGTCCTGTTCTTTCTTTCAGCAACGCCAATTTTCTCAAGAGTATATACGGTTGTCGTCTCCCTCTTGATGCTAGCTTCTTTGCTAAAGTTATTGAACTCGTTCGTCTCATATTCAGTGCCATTATCGATCCTCAAAATCTTGATCTTCTTCCCTGTTTGATTTTCCACCAAGTCTTTGAAAGCACGAAACCACATGAATGCTTCATCCTTCTTCTTCAAGAAGTATATCCAGGTCTTGCGAGAGAAGTCATCTATAAACATCATGTAATAAGAACATCCTCCCAAAGATGTCACGGGTAGCATACCAGACAAATCAGAATGTATCAATTGCAAGACATCAGATGTCTTTGTGACACTTGAGGGGAAGGGCCCCTTTGTATGCTTTCCTTCAGCACAACCCTGACATACACCTTCATGATCATTTTTGAATTCGGGCATCCCTGTCACCACCTTCCTTGCTTCGGGAAGGGCTCTGTAATGAAGTTGTCCAAACCTCCGGTGCCATAGTTCGGTTTAACGAACAGTATCACATGTCATAGCTCCCAGTGGACTTCCTCCAACTTGGTAGAGTGTATCAACTCTAAACCCAATCGTAAGAGCTTCCTTGAAACTCTTCTTCCAGATACATACCTTTCCATCGACGAATGCCACATTGAAACCTTTGTCTTCCATGGCCGAGATAGACACAAAGATCTTCTTCAAATCAAATACATATAGTACATCTTGCAAGCAAAAGACTTGACCTTGAGATAGATGGAGGGTCACAGTCCCTGTCCCTTTCACGGGATAGGTGACATTATCTCCAAGGATAATTTTCAGATTAGTATCCTTTACAATCAAATCAGAAAGCGTTTCTTTAAACCCAGTGAGGTGCCTTGAAGCACCACTATCAATCAACCAGACATCCATGGTGTCGGGTGGAGATGCAGCAGAGAGGGCAGACACAAGAATGAATTCATTTTTCTTATCATCAACAACATTATATTCCTCATACCTGGAATTTCTTGACCTTTTGAAAGGTTGACCATTTCCATTGCGACCAGAGGGAGCCTTCCTCTTTCCTTTGAACCTGTTGTTCCTTTGATCGCCATTCCTCCTGTTGTTGTTATCATCATCCCCGGATGAATCCCTTCTATTAGGGAATTCTCTAGCATAGTGGCCAATCTTGTTACATGTGTAACATCTTCCTTTCTTTCCTCGGGCCCATGCTCTTCCTTGGTTCCTCGAACCACCATTGTTCTTCTTCTTAACACGAGCGGTGAAGCCAGCATTACCTTCATTTTCATATTCCATCATTCTTGTCTCCTCTTGAGTGCATCTCGATAATACTTCATCAAAATTAGGAATCACATTATTATTGAGAATGGTAGTAACTAGTGATGAATACATGCCATTCAAAGGGGAGACCTCCAAGTGCGGTTAGAACCATTTCTCGATCAGCTATTGTTTCCCCAATGGCAAGAAGGTTATTCCTGATCATGGTCAACTTCAAAAAATAAGATTGAATGGATTCATCCCTGCCTTTCTTAAGATTCTTCAATTGGTTCTTAAAGAAAATGACTTGATTTGCATTGTTGACCCTGAACATATTGACCAACTTATCATACATCTCCTTAGATGTGCCCAACTTAGAGATGTAGGCAACCAGACTTTTATGGATGGAATCCCGGATGATCAGCTTTGCTTTGATTTCCCCTTTCTTATACTTTGACTTGGTGGCAACAGGTGCAGATGATGGAGGCTCTTAGATTTTACCCTGCACGTAGTCCATGACATCTAGGTCTTCCAAGATTAGATCCAAAGACATAATCCAAGCATGAAAGTCAGACTTTCCAGTCAACATGTCATCAGCTTTGAAGCCATTATAATTTGAGGTACCCATGGGTCCTTGACAAATACTACTTCTTCAGTGATTGCTCTCAATACAAACATGGGATTTGTCTTAACCTGGCTCTGATCCCATGTAACTTTTCGTAGATGTTTTATGCTTGATGCAACTTTACTTTAAACATGATAGCAATCACATAAACATGAAAGTAAAATGTTGATAGAATATACCAATAGATCGACGGAAGACAAGCCAAAAATACACTTAACTTGATCAGCAAAATATGTGTTGTGGCGTGTTATGGTGGTCAACAGGATGCTTCAACCAACAAAGCCTCCTTACGGTCAGCCAACCAGAATGTCACACAACCCTCAAGACAGCTCTACAACAGTCAACCCAAAAGTCAGCGTTGTCCAATCAACGGTCAACGCAAAATAGCAGCAGCAGAAAGTCAACACAGCCAAGTCAAATTCAACATCCAGCCTCGGTTTTTGTGCCAAAAAATGCAGACTACAAAGATCGAAGTTTTGGGAGAGTTTCAAGTCAAGTTGACCAAGCGTTGACCAAAGTCAACGTTGGTCAAATTTGCGCTGAAAACCCTAGAACAGATCTGAAACCCTAGCTGTTGTTTTTCCCACATGTGAGTGAAGAGAAGCCTCAAAGTGTGTGATTAAACCAATCAAATACAGACAGAAAATGTGTGATGAGAGATGATGAAAATGACCTCCAACGTTGACCAATATATATCCATCAGTGAGGGTGTGTGACATATCTTTTGGGGCCTTCAAGCCTACATTTCAATTCTGGTCGACCTTGCACATAAATGGAATTAATTCAAAATAAATGTTTTGCTCATCGGATCAAGATGATCTTTAGATCGATCTTGCACCTCTCCGAAAGAGGAATCCAATAAAAATATTGGCATCGTCATCCGAGCATCACAACATGGAGTTTGGACCTAGTTGCCCAAAATTAACACACTTCCTATAGGCATTGGCATCCTCTATACAGATTGACACATCTCCTCATGATATGTCTTGTCAAGGATCTTCTTCTTTACCAGACTTCTATCAGAGTCTACATATCCTCCCAGGAGATATTCTAGTCACATCTTCTTGGCTTTTGGATGATAACTGCCTCTCGACATGGTTGCACTTCATGATCGCTTTCTTTCTGCACATCTTCATTCCAGGGAACTTCCAATTTCCAATTCTTTGTTCATATACAACCGCCTCATATTCCATATGAGGATATATTATGTTGATTTCATCTGTCAGTGCACCGTGAGAGAACCTCTTCCATAGATCATACTTCTAAATTAGAAGTCCATTACCTGCAACCATATGACATGACTTCACAGCATCCAGTGTCAACATATAAATATATATACCTCGTACATTTTTCCCTTGAGTCATCCTGTAGCAATATTACTAGAATGAAGAACTTCATTTTCTTGACCTGCTTCATCAATATGTCATCAAATCCCAAAATTCTGTAGCATAGAATTCTTGATGAAACCTTTCTTCTTTCTTTCTAATCAGTGAATCCATAGAGAACTCCATTAGAAAAAAGTCAGCACTAGTTTCCATGATGACCCTTGATTTTGATGACTGCCTTCTATCAATATTGTTATCAACGAGGTTTTCCAAGAATTGTTTCACCAAGAACTCCTACCATGCTTTTATCATGATGCTTATTAATATAAATTGCTTCCTATTAGACTATTTTATAACCACCAGAAATCACTTAAAGAGGAAGATGATCTCAATCATAATAGTGATCCCTCGCTTCTTCTTTCTTAGATTTATTTGCATCATATTCTTCCCTTATATCTTTGACATGGGCTTCTTCCTTTTTCCTCTTGTCCTTTCCAGATTTAGGACAATCTCTTTTATAATGCCCAAGCACATTACATCCAAAGCCTCTTACTTTGTCCATATTTCTTCTTTTATTCTGAGGACCAAATTTTCTGAATCTTCCTTTCTTCCTGGATATGGCTGCAAAGGCTTGATTCCTTTCACTTGATCCTATATCAGATTTGGCTTTCAATCTTATTTCCTCTATTTTACATAGAGACCATAAATCATGGAATGGTGTTGTTGTTGAAATTTGGTTACCGGAGGACAGGTGGTTCCCTAAGGCTTTGATCTTTGGCCTAGGGAAAAGTGTTCAAAAGAATTTAATTTTTCTCCTAAAGTGACTTTATAAAGTTATAAAGTCAAATCTAATTTAAAAGTGACTTTAAGTGATAAAGTTACTAATTCTAATTAAAAAGTGATTTTAATAAAGTCAATGTGAAATTAGAAAGGGAAAAGTGACTTCAGAAATAAATGACTAAGTGGGTCTTTATTAAAGTGGGGTGAATTAAAAAATAGAAAGTGAGATTTAAATGAGCATTTAATCTCAGCCCTAGATCTAAAGCTATCTCAGCCATTAGATTTAAGGATTTCCCAAAAGTCACTTAAGGTTAGGTTAAAGGAGGAAAAGGAGGAAAAAGGTCATTCATTCTTTCATGAGCAGATTGAGAGAGGAGGAAAGCAAGCAAAGGAGAAATTTCTGAGCAGTGAGGAGAAGGAGGGCAACAGCTAGAGACTTCAGCAAACCCGTACAGCAGCAAAGAGGCACGGTTCCTAAGGCAAAATCCGTACAGCAGGAGGTTGGCACACTTTTCGAGGAAGGAGGCACAGAAAAAGAGGGATTTCGTACAACAGCTTCAGCACGCATTCCAAAGCAGATTTTGGGCCCGAAAACCAAGGAGTTTGTTGTTTTTCTGGCGCAGATTTCGAGGAAATCTGTACAACAACACAGCACTATTTTCGAGGCTGTTTTCAGGCATGGGAATCAAGGAGGAAGTACAGTTGTACTTTCTGTATAATCCATACAGTCGTAAGGTCATACTACTGAAATCTGAGCACGCATTTCGAGGGTGGTAGTTTAGCATTTAATGTTGTAATAAATGCTATAAATTTTATGTTTTTGATTGTTTTCTGTTCGACACGTTTTCCAAGGCGAGGTATAAGCACAGAAATCAAGATAAGTACATTTATTAAATTGCTGGAATTTTGCTGTAAATTTTGTCTCACTGTAAAAGCATATTCAAAAATAAAGAGAGCTTTCGAACTGGTTTTCCCCAAGAGTTGTAGGGGGTTTTTCCAGGGTCAAGTTGACCAAAAATCAGCGTGTCTATTTTCTGTGTGTGGCTGATTTATTTTTCTGAGTTTTATTTCTGCATTTCAGCATTGTGAAATTTCCAGAATTTGTGTTTTCAGAAAATATTTATTTTTCCAGCTTGTTGAATGTATGACTATGGGAATGGGCATTTAACTTTATGGGAGAAATAAGAAGAAACTAAAAACCGGGGTTGGGTTATCAAATTTCTACATGGTATTAGAGATATTTTGCTGAAAAGTGCAGTTTGGGACAGCAAGAAAAAAAATTACAGCAAGCAGATTTTTCACACAGAAAACAGTACCTTTACTACAGCAGTGTTATTTTCAGTTTATTTAGGACAACAAGCATGTCTTTGGGCTTGAGGGTGGAGAATAGGTTGGATGGGCATATTGGATGGACATAGTAACTATAGTGTTTGGAAGGAGAGAATGCAGAGCATCTTTGAGAAGGCAGAAGTCTGGGATATCGTGGTGCATACTGCACAACATCCTGTTAATGTGCCTACTGATGCTGTTCAATTGGCAGCATTTAATAAGAAAAATAACAAGGGTAAGAGACTGATTCTAGATGGAATCAAAGACCATTGCATTCATCATGTGAGAGGAAACAGATATGCTCATGAGATGTAGACAGCATCGACCAATCTCTACCAAAGTACCAATGAGAACAGGAAAATGGTCCTAAGGGAGAAGTTGAAGACCATTAAGATAGGTAAGACTGATAGTGCAGCTAGATATCTCACAAAGATTACTAATATCAGAGATGCATTGGCAGCAGCTGGAGAAGTCATTCCACCCACTGAGTTGGTGCGGATTGCAGTGAATGGTCTTCCCAGTTCATGGCTGAACTTTGCTGATGGGGTTTGTGCATGTGAGACCCTTCCCTCTTGGGAGAAGTTCTGGGATGATTGCATACAGACAGAAATCAGAAAGAGCCAGCTTGGCGCAGCCAAACCAATTGAGCAGGATGAAGATGTAGCATTCTTGGCAGGAGGCAAGAAAGGCAAGGGAAAGAAGCAAGCTTCCACAAGTGTTGGTGGGGGCAAAGGAAAAGGTAAGGTAAACAGGGGAACACGCAGAAGGACTATTCCAAGGTGAAGTGTTGAAATTGTCAGAAGATGGGACACTATGCAGTTGTGTGTCCGGAGAAGAAGAAGAAGGGGAAGAACCATAGCATGGCAGCATCAGCAGAGATAGAGGATTTTACGGATAGCTTTGACTGGGAGTTTGGGTTCATTGCTTATGAGTCCACTAGTGCAGGATCACCGGTCACGGAGGTTGAGAGGGAGTGTGCATTTCCCTCCACTAGCGAAGCATCTTCAGGTATCTGGTATGTTGACAGTGGGGCTTCACGTCATATGACAGGAGTCTGTGAGTACTTCTCAGAGCTTTCAGAGAGTGGCACTAATATAGAGGTAGTACTCGGAGACGACAACATTGTTAGAGCAATCAGCGTGGGGACATTGACATTTGATAGGAAACCCAAACCTCCCTTAAAAGTGTCGGATGTTCTATATGTGCAAGGGATGAGGAAGAACCTCATATCCGTCTCAGCATTGGAGGACAGAGGATATGAGATATTGTTCAGGAGAGGACAGGTGCTGATATATCCTAGGGGTGCTCCAGCTGAGTCAGCTAGAGTGATTGGTGTACGCCATGCAAAGGTGTACAAGTTTGCATTTCAGCCCCTTTTCGCATTGAGCAATAGTACCGGCAGTAGAGCTAGCAGTTCAAAGCTATGTGAGATTTGGCACCGCAAGATGGGGCACATGTATCATGGAGTCTTGAGGACATTGCGGGAGATCACTACAGGTGTGTCAAATTTCAGTACTAATCACTTTGATACATGCAGAGGATGTGCTATGGGCAAGTTTGTCAAATCCCCTTTTCCTAGCAATGACAGCAAATCGACTGGGATACTTGATTTGATTCATTCCGATGTGAGCGGTGGGATGTCTTAAGTTTCCTTGAGTGGATATGAGTATTATTTTTTATTCATTGATGATCACTCTAGGAGGACCTAGATTTATTTCTTGAAGACCAAGAGTGAGGTCTTCAAGCGGTTTCAGGAGTTCAGAGCTCTTGTGGAGACTCAGATAGGTTGGAAGATCAACTCCCTGAGGTCGAACAATGGAGGAGAGTACACCCTTGGTGAGTTTGTTGAATATTGTGCGGAGGCAGTCATTAGGAGGGAGTTCACAGTTCCTTACAACCCCCAGCAGAACGGGGTTGCAGAGAGGAAGAACATATCCATCATTGGAGCTGCCAAAGCCATGTTACATGATCAGGGGTTGCCATTGTTTTTGTTCGCAGAGGCCTGCAACACTGTTGTATATTTGCATAACAGGAGTCTGCATCATGCCTTGGGGCACGTGACTCTGGAGGAGGCTTTTTCTGGAAAGAAGCCTGATGTTGGTCATCTTCGTATCTTTGGGTGTATTGCATACTCCTACGTACCCAAGGAGAAGAAGACCAAGCTAGAGCCCACCGCAGAGAAGGGTGTCTTTGTAGGCTACAGTGAGACCTCGAAGGCCTTTCGGATTTATATTCCCGCACAGAGGAGAGTTGTTGTCAGGCAGAATGTGAAGTTCAAGGAGGACAAGGCTTTCAGGAGGTCACGAGAGATAGAGTATCTGGATCGGCCAGACCCTCAGGAGCAGCTAAGTCAGGCACAAGGATCTAGTGGGCAAGGATCAGGAGGATCCGGGGGTACATCAATTACGGTGTCAGGTCCATCAGTGAGCAGTGGCTCACAGAGTCAGAGGGGAGGTGCTTCGGGCAGCATGCAAAGCAGTGCGCAGAGCAGTTCACTAGGGAGTCCACTGATGGACAGTTCACACGGTACTTCAGCATCTACAGGTTCAGGCAGGAGGACAACAGACAGACAGTCAGGAGTTCAGGCTCCTAATGAGGAGGAGTTTCATTCTCCAGTGGGAGAAGTGTGCTTAGGGAAGAGAAAGCCCAAGTGGCTTCAGGATACCTTGAGAGAGGCCACATCTATTGTTGGGCCAAAGAGGCCAGTCAGAGAGAGCAGACCACCTAATAGGTTATGTAGCTATATGGCAATGGTTGCCAACATCATTGACTCTGAGCCTTCTGACTATGAGGAGGTTGCTAGCCAGCAGGTCTAGAGAGAGGCCATGCAGGAGGAGTATTCTTTTATCATGAAGAATGATGTTTGAGAGGTGGTGTCGAGGCTTGAGGGCAAATCCGTGGTTACTTCCAGATAGCTTTACAAGGTAAAGCATGCTGCATATGGCAGCACTGAGAAATTCAAGGCAAGGTTTGTGGCTAGAGGGTTCTCCCAGGTAGAGGGAGTTGATTATGAGGAGACCTTCGCTCCCGTGGCTCGATATACTTCGATTCGCTCCATCATATCGATGGCAGTAGAGATGGATTGGAAGATCCACCAGATGGATGTGAAGACCGCATTTCTCAATGGCTTCATACAGGAGGAGGTGTACATTGAGCAGCCACAAGGCTTTGAGGTGCATGGGAAGGAGTCCCATGTGTACAGACTGAAGAAGGCCCTTTATGGCCTGAAGAAAGCTCTCAGGGCTTGGTACTCCAGGATAGATACATACTTGCAGGAGATGGGTTTCACAAAAAGTGATGCAGATCTGAACCTTTACTTTATTGTGATAGGTGAGGAGCCTCTCATTCTGGTGTTGTATGTGGATGACTTGGTCATTACGGGTGCAGAGAGACTCATAGAGCACTACTGCAAGACAAATCTTGCGTCAGAGTTTGAGATGAAGCACATTGGCTTGATGCATTATTTTTTGGGTTTGGAGGTGTGGCAGGAGGAGGGGCATTTCTTCCTGGGGCAGGGTTAGTATATTGTGGACATCCTTGGTAGATTCCACATGGAGGATTGTAGACCCATGTCGACACCGATGATCACCAACTGGAAGAAGCTTCAAGCTTCAGATTCCGAGTTGGTGGATCCCACATTGTATAGACAGTTGATTGGTACTTTGATGTATTTGGTCAACACCAGACCAGATATATGTTTTGCAGTCAACACGATGAGCCAGTCCATGTGTGAGCCCAAGAGGGTGCACTGGGTTGGTGCAAAACACATTTTGCGGTACTTGCAGGGGGCAGTGGATTATGGTCTGGATTATAGGCAGGGGGATGGAGTGAGATTGGCAGGTTACACAGATTCTGATTGGGCAGGTTGTGCTTCTGATAGGAAGAGCAATTCAGGGTGTTGTTTTGGGTTGGGTTTGGTAGTGGTGTCGTGGTTCAGCCGAAAGCAGCAGTCAGTAGCACTGATTTCAGCGGAAGTAGAGTATATGGCAGCCAGTCTAGCTAGTTGTGAGGCCATCTGGCTTCTCAAGATGTTGTTTAGCTTATTTGGTCAGCTGTTGAGACATTCAGTGATATATTGTGATAATAAAAGTTGCATTAAACTCACGAAGAATCCAAAATTTCATGACAAGTCAAAGCATATCGGCATCAGATATCACTTCATCAGAGACTATGTTCAGAAGGGAGCTGTGAAGCTTGAGTATATTCCCACTAATGAGCAGGTTGCAAATATTCTTACCAAATCCTTACCACGGGGCAAGCATGTCTACTTCAAAGACAAAATGGGTGTGGTGAGGAACACCTTCCTCGGTAAGAGGGAGTGTTGAAATTTGGTTACCGAAGGACAGGTGGTTTCCTAAGGCTTTGATCTTTGGCCTAGGGAAAAGTGTCCAAAATAATTCAATTTTTCTCCTAAAGTAACTTTATAAAGTTATAAAGTCAAATCTAATTTAAAAGTGAGTTTAAGTGATAAAGTTACTAAATCTAATTTTAAAGTGACTTTAATAAAGCCAAAGTGAAATTAGAAAGGGAAAAGTGACTTTGGAAATAAATGACTAAGTGGGTCTTTATTAAAGTGGGGTGAATTTAAAAACAGAAAGTGAGATTTAAATGAGCATTTAATGTCAGCCCTAGATCTAAATCTATCTCAGCCATTAGATTTTGGGGATTCCCCAAAAGTCACTTAGGGTTAGGTTAAAGGAGGAAAAGGAGGAAAAAGGTCATTCATTCTTTCATGAGTAGATTAAGAGAGGAGAGAAAGCAAAGGAGAAATTTCTGAGCAGTGAGGATAAGGAGGGCAGCAGCTAGAGACTTCAGCAAATCTGTACAGCAGCAAAGAGGCATGGTTCCCAAGGCAGAAATCCGTACAGCAGGAGGTTGGCACACTTTTCAAGGAAGGAGGCACAAAAAATAGGGATTCCGTACAGCAGCTTCAGCACGCATTCCAAGGCAGATTTTGGGCTCAAAAACCAAGGAGGAGTTTGTTGTTTTTTCTGGCACAGATTTTGAGGAAATACATACAGTAGGACAACACTGTTTTCGACATTTTTCAGGCACGGGAATCGAGGAAGTACAGTTGTACTTTATGTACAGTCCGTACAGTCGTACGATTGTACTGCTAAAATCTGGGCATGCATTTCAAGGGTGGAAGTTCAGCATTTAATGTTGTAATAAATGTTGTAAAATTTCTTTTTTGATTGTTTTCTATTTGGCACGTTTTCCAAGGCGGGGTATAAGCATGGAAATCGAGATAAGTACATTTATTAAGTTGCTAGAATTTTGTTGTAAATTATGTCTCATTGTAAAAGCATATTCAGAAATAAAGAGAGCTTTCGAACTGGTTTTCCCCAAGAGTTGTAGGGGGTTTTTCCAGGGTCAAGTTGACCAAAAATCAGCGTGTCTATTTTCTGTGTGTGGCTGATTTATTTTTCTGAGTTTTATTTCTGCATTTCAGCGCTGTGAAATTTCCAGAATTTGTGTTTTTAGAAAATATTTATTTTTCCAGCTTGTTGAATGTATGGCTATGGGAATGGGCATTTAACTTTATGGGAGAAATAAGGAGAAATTGAAAACCGAAGTTAGGTTATCAAATTTCTACAGTTGCTTCTTTCTTCCCGTATAAACTTGAAGTGAAGTTTCCCCATTCTTCTGGTAAAGCATTCAACACCACTATAGTCATCTCAGTGTCAGACATTACTTCTCCCAGTTCCTACAGTTGGTCTCTTATTTCAGAAATCCTCATAAAGTATGAAGTGATTCCTTCTTCTCTTGACAATTTTATTTTGTAAAGTTCTTGTCTCAGAGAGATTGCTTCTCCTGCAATACTCACAAAGAATAGCTCCACCAGTTTCTCATATATTTCTTTTGCAGACTTCAGTTTTGATACATAGGGAATGAGTGAGTCCTTAATGGATTATATGAGAATCCTCTGGGCTCTGATTTCTACTTTCATGTACTTGACATGAGCTAGAGCATCTTCTTTTGAGGGTTGAACTGTAGATCCTTCAATGTAATCCATAACTTCGTCTTCAATTAAATTCAAATCTGTCCTCTTCTTCCATGCACTAAAGTTTGATGACCCAACCAATTTGTTGCTCTCTTTGCAATAAGTCATTTTGATAGATTTAGATAAGGGCATAGATACTTACTTGAGTAGAGTGACTTCCTCCTTCTAGCAGCTTCCTTGGTGAAGACGAAATCAGGAACTTCCTCTTAGATCGAATTCTCCAATGTACGAGTTCTTGGCCCCTTGATGATAAAGGATGTCTCCAAAAAGATTATGGCTCTCCCAACAATGTCTTGAATATAAATCTTTGATGGCAAAGATTATTTTTCTTAATGAGTGGATCCTTTGAATGAGGTTGAAGATCTTTCTTGAAATAGCTTGAGAATCTTCCTTTCAAACTAATTTGATTTTTCAACGCAAACTTTGACCTTGACTTTGATTCTTGCTTCCTTGAGTGCCTCCTTGCTAAGTAGCCCTTGTCTTTAGCACCTTAGCTCTGATACCATGTTGAGAATTTGGAGGGGCAGAGATTAATTCAAATTCTCTTCTTGATAATTACTTGTGAGCTTACTTCCTTTACTTATGTCTTATCCTCTTAGCTTATTATGTTTTTCATCAAGTTAATTACCAAAACACCAGAGACACAAATTTAGGCTCTTCGAGCCAGGGCCGAAACCTCTCCCTCTTAGAGAGGAAAACCCATAAGAAATTCTTCTTATAGACTTTCAAATGATAAGTACCATGACCACAACACAAACCCTTGACCCTTGTATGCCTCCAAGACCTTGACATTGCTTCTTCATTAATTCTTTGAACTAGTCCTTCTTTCTTGCACCGTTCTGCACCAAGACTAGAGAACCCAGTCTCTACTTGTATTCTCTGTTCTTCGACTGTATGAGATCCTTGCTTATTAAATCAGCACAGTGTCTATACTGTAGTGATGAGTTGTACACATTATTTTGTAGTGATGAATAGTATACACTATACTATAGTGATATCCTTACATAATCATGTCATCATAGACCTGTGACCTTGTATTTGTCATAGTGTTGTGACTTCACACTTTGATCGCAGCCCTTTCCACGCACCTTATCACAGACCTTCTTTGCACTTCACCACAGCCCTATGCACCTTAACACAGTCAAAACGCAGTCCTTATTTTCATACTTTAACACAGTCACAAATTAGAAGATGTTCCTGCAATCTGGTCCATAGATCTTCACATATATATGTGTGTGTGTGTGTGTGTGTGCGTGTCACTCTGTGTGTGTGTGTGTTTATCTCTTTCTTCGCACCTTATTCTTTAATTATTAATATATTCATATATGCATATCATAATCTGTTCTTCTTCCACCAATACAACAAACTACTACAGAATAAATGCGAGTTACTTTCTTTGCTTTTATCCGCATTATGTATAGGGTGTATATAGTTGTTTCCATCTGTAGTTGAGCCGACCTGTCCATATGTACTGAGGCTGACTTGAACACTAGTTTATAGCCCGACTTGTAGAGAGAGTCTTCCAGCGTTAAGGAGGTTGACATGAGGGGTTTTCCAACGTTGTTCTTGATCATCTTTTGGGTGCAGTCTTCAAGGCTTATGTGACAAACTGGAGGCATACAAATTAGACTTTGACTCTTCATAAACATGACACTTAATTAATACAATTTATGACCAGAAGACATATCCCTAGACGACATCAAGAAGAAGTCCTTTGACCTAAAACCTTGCTCATGAAACCCATGAGTCAAGCATATCAAAAATATATATATTATAATCTTGTCTTCTTCTTTACATAAATACATAATTACATAGTCAATATGAAGACCGATCCTAGTTAAACTTTTCAACGCACTAAAGAAGAGAGTTGATAGCCGCACCATGGCATCCCTCAACACTACTTATTGCTTGCTCTTGTATCACTTGTTCGATGATGATGATGCACCTAGACCACCTAGCCTAACCGGCTACACACTTGGCAATTGATCCAGGGCCCAGATGAGGTTTTGTCTTTCATAAGGAGACAAGAGAGGGCTTGTATCATTATTCCAGCCCTTACAGATGGAGCATATGCTTGATCGATTCAGTTGGAGACCCATGAGGATGTTCTTTATGCCCCCACGGCCACTTGAGAGCACCACAGGTCATTTGCTTGGAGATCAAGGGGCCACCCACTTCATCATTGTTACTGGAGCCCTCATACTCATTTTGGCACATGAGGGACTTCATTTGGCCTTCCAACAGCCCTTATAGCTATCTTTCTATCATTTCAATCCTCTTGAGAGGCTAATTATTCTTATTATGGAGCTATTTGGTGGGCTTGTCACCAAAGGTATTGTTATTTTGCACATTATTTTATTATAGGGACATCATTAGACTAAATTAGGTTATACAAACCCCTTAGAGGATTGTATAAATATAAGAGAGGTGTTCTCTCTCATTCATCATAACTTGGATTTGGAATATATCTGTCTAAAGATTTCAAACCTGCAATTTGTGGAATGATTTGGATGATTAAATGCATTTTGATGTGTGGAATATTTCCATTGTCTCTCTTTGAGCTTCTATTTGGCAAGTTTATGGATGGATATACTCTTTTTGTCATCTAAGTGCTCTTTTCATGCGATTTTCATAATGTCTCATGTCTAATATATGGAATGCTATGTCATGATTTTACTTGTGCCCTAAAAATTAATGTGAATTTATGAAACACTTGTAATCTTGGCTCGTTGCATATGTTATTCATCTTGGCAAGAAGAATGAATTTTCCTAAGGGTAGGTTCTGCACCTTTTACCTTGAAACTCCATCAAATATTGCATATCGAAGTATAAAAGTCCAAAATTGTTGTGAAGTTGCATCCACAAGCAGCATAGCTAATTCTTTAGGCCTCCTTGAAGAGCGAAGTTCCTAAATCTTCTCAATAGCCAAGCACTGGTCCTAGATCCTTGGTGATCACATTAACTTAATGAAATATCATTCCTTCACATCTTTTCATCCTCTTTTTCCGTCCCTTAAGGATAAGGAGATTTTCTAGGGCTTGGTGCGAAATTTTAGGGAGGAGGAATTTTAGGATTCTGTCCAAACAAGTTTCTTCATTTATGTCTTCTCTAGGCATCCTACAGTTTTGAACGAATTCTGACGATGGACTTTCAAATAAATTGATGCCCTAGCTATCACACCAAGAGGGAACCCTTGAAGTTGCTATGACTTGGGGATTGCTTGAAGGTTTCCACAATGTAGTTCATCATTCAAAACCTTTAATCTTAACTATAGATGATCATCAGATGAACTTTTACCACGATATATCTCTCAACACTTGGTCTCTCTCAAGGGGTTTTCGTGGAAAGTCACCCTAGCTTCTCCCAAACCTCGCACTTTAATTGAATATTTCCATTGAATGAGTCGTCCTTGCCTCACTTTGAACCCTAGTATTAACACATCAATCACAAATGAGGGATTTTGGAAGTTTTGATCTTAGGCATCGATCATTTTTTAATATTCCTAAACTCGAGGTCATCCTTCATATGCCTTTCTTGGGGAGCCTTTCGGCTTTTGTTTAAGTATTTGAACCATTAATTGAGCCTCTCCTTTGAATGGGCCTAGGAAGTCACGATATACCTTGCCATTGATCCTATCATTCAAGTGATTTCCTCCATACCGGGACTCCTCCCATCGGTGAATGTCCGTAAAGAGCAGGGGGCATCAACTGAGGCAACAGTGGGCCCTTGTCCCATTGTTGTCACTTGGTCTAGTAGTAGTCCCTTTGGAACCCCTCCTAGGGCCCCTGCTAGATTGAGCGGTAACATGGCCTGCGCAGGGGTTTATTTTGGGCCAAATGGTGGAGCATTTACCAAGCAGAATTTGTGCCAGATTTTAGTTGGGATTCCTCTCTATAATTTGGGGCTATTTCTCGAAGTTTTTTAAACTTATTGGAGGAGGACATGGAGTAGATTTGTTGTAGTTTTCTAGTGGGACACATGGCTGGGCAGTTGAGGAAATTCGCTCAAATTTGGGCAATTCTGAGGAGCTGGAACTAGGCCAAAAGCTTTCTGGATTTTGTTGGTCCGGGTTGGAGAGCATTGTCCTAATTTTGCAGAATTTTTGGAGCAGATTTGAGGCCCCAAATAGCAGTTTGCCTCAAGTAGCAGCAGCAGAAAAAATTTTGAGCAGTGCATAGAACCAATGAGCCTATTTCAGCATGGAGTCTCATTCATATTCCCCTGGGTTTTGCATAGGTGCACTCATTCCACTATATCTTGTACTCAGAGTACCATTGGATATTCAGTAAAATGGCTCAGTTCTATTATTTCTGCTCAATAATGTTCTAAATTGTTGTTCTTGTGGAGATTTCAAATTGTATGCCTATTTGTTTTGTTGTAAATAGTTCATGTTTTGATATTTCACTGTATTTCTCTAGTTAGAATATTACACAAATTTTGGTGTCTGGAAAGACAAAATTTCTTTATTGTTGGAAGAAAATGGTCTCAAGTATGCGACTAGTGTGATTGTCGTACAAGCAGATCCAACACAGCTCACAACATATAAGAAGGAAGATGCCAAAGCAAGAAGGATAATCCTTGATGGAATCAAGGACCATATAGTTTTGCATTTTGTTGAGTTAGATATTGCGAAAAAAATGTGGCACACAATTTTGAAGTTTTTCCAGGATGCTACTACTAATAGGAAGTTGATTCTCAGAGAAAAGCTGAGAAATACCAAGATGAACAAGGGTGATGACGTTGTTAGCTACCTCACCAAGCTTAGACTGGTAAAGGACGAGTTAGTTGTAGTTGGAGACAAGATGGATGATGATGAGATGGTGCAGATAGCCCTAAATGGGTTTACTTAGCAGCAAGATTTCTTTGTTAAAGTCATCAATGGATGAAACACCTTACAGAGTTGGGATTGACTATGGAGCAATTTCACTCAGGAGGAGCTCATATTGAGTGTTGTCAGTGGCAACAGCAATAGGACTCAGAGGAATGAGGAGCAACAGGAAAATGTGGCCCTAGCAAGAAAAGGGAAGGCGAATAAGGGGTCTAGCAGAGAATCGAACACAAAAGGTGAGAAGAAGAAAAAGGACCTTTCAAAGGTCAAATGTTATGACTGTCATGAATTTGGCCATCGTTAGCAGTTGTCTATAGAGAAAGAAGAGAGAGAAGAAGAGCAATAAGCAAACGGCAACTTCAACGAGTGTAGATGAGCTTTTGAGCAGGATGGAACAGGAATTCGCACATATTGCTTGCATATCTAGCTCAACCTCACAAGCTGTGTAGTATATAGACAGTGGGGCGTCATTTCAAATGACACTAGTTAAGGAGTAGTTATCTAGCTATAAGGAGGAGGAGATCAGATTCCAGATTCAGATGGGGAACAAGTCCAAGTGAAATCCAGTTGGGACAAGGACTATTCTATTTCAGAGGGAGAATGGCATGTCGATTCCTATATTCATGATGTGTTGCATGTGCCAGACTTGGACATGAACCTGAATTTCGAATTATCCTTCTGGATAAAGGGTACAATGTAGTCTTTAGAGGGGTGTAAGTGTTGATCAAGCACGGGGATTGGAAATCACCCATAGCAATTGGAGTCAAGAGCAGCCGGCTTTACAGGTTGCAAATGAATACTCCTAAGGCACTTGTGAGCAACAGTGATCCTAGAGATCAAGGAGAGCTATGGCATAGGAGGATCGGCTATATACATCACGGAGCACTCATATTGCTTCATGAGAGAGTGACAGACTTTCCAAAGGTGAGCACAGAGCATGATGATGTTAGTAGGGGATGTGTTGGGGAAGTTTACGAAAGCAGTGTTTCCAAGGAGTGACACCAAATCCAAGGGTGTTCTTGATCTAGTACATTCAGATATATGTGGACCGATGTAAACGAAGTCTCTTAGGGGATACGAGCACTTCGTTACTTTTATCAATGATTTCTCCTGGAAGACCTAGATATACTTCCTGAAGACCAAGGATGAGGTCTTCAATCGTTTTCAAAAGTTTAAAGCTCTGGTGGAGAATTCAACAAGCAGGAAGGTGAAGGTTCTTCAGTCAAACAATGGAGGCGAGCACACTGGTAAAGTCTTTGACGCATTTTGTACTAAGGAGGAGATCAAGAGAGAGTGGACGGTTCCTTACAACCCACAACAGAATGGGGTTGTCGAGAGGAAGAATTGTTCAATATTAGAGGCAGCGAGGGCCATGTTGTATGAACGAGATATGCCACGATAATTATGGGAAAAGGCATGTAGTACTACAGTATAGATTCGGAACAGGGTCCCACACAAGGCATTAGGAAAGATGACATGGAGGAAGTGTATATTGGGAAGAAGTCAAATGTTAGCCACTTCAAGATATTTAGCAGCTTAGCATATTGTCACATTTCGAGGGATACACGTTCCAAGTTGGATACACTGCAAAGAAGGGGTACTTTGTTGGGTACAGTGAGACTTCTAAGGCATATCGGATATTCATTCCAGGGACCAAGATGATTCTTGTAAGGAGAGATATCTAATTCATGGAGGACAAGGCATATAGGAGGTCCAAATATTTGCCAGCAACAGTTGATTAGAGTGAACAACCAGTGAAACCTCCAAGGGTAGAACAGCAAGTTCAAGGACAAGAAAGTACGAGTACAATTACCAGTAATTCGTAGAGTAATTGTACTGGCTCAGGTGAAGGTGTTCCTGAGAGTTCGTAGAGTATAGTGCAACAGATGCAACAAATCTAAGAGATGCATCAGGAGGATGTGGAAGTCCAAATTCCATCATCTACAGTTGGCAAGAGGAATCGAGAGGTTCAACAAACACTCGGGGGTGCTCAGGATTTTCTGGGAGCTCCTAGGGCGAGTAGTAGGCAGGAGAGACAACCAAAGAGGTATACTAGCTACATGGGACTAGTCAGTCAATTAGTAGATAGCAATCCTTCCAGCTACCAAGAGACCGCACAACAACATGTGTGGCGATATGTGATGGTTGAGGAGTATACCTCAATCATGCAAAACAATGTGTGGGAGATTGTGCCTAGAACAACATACAAGACGGTGGTTGGATCACGCTAGATCTTTAAGATCAAGCACGGTGCAAATGGCAGCATCGATATATACAAGGCAAGGTTTGTGGCCAAGGGTTTCTCTCAGAAGGGGGGAATAGACTGCGAGGATACATTTGTTCCTGTGGCCAAGTATAATTCTATAAGAGCCGAAATCTTATTAGCAACACATATTGATGGCAGATTGTAATATTCCTAATTAGCAATGGCTAATTGGAATATTTGATTTTGCTCAATTTTGCCTTCTATAGTTTACTTATAAATAAAAAGGTGAGTAAAGGGGGATATAACTCACTTTGGGAATAAAGTCACTCCCTAGTAGCACAACGTTGTAACTTAAAGGGAGCCAAGGGGGGCCAAGGACCACATAGAGAGGGGACCCACGTATGCACTAGGAGGGACTGCGTAGATGGAGAGGAGCACGTGGCAAGAGGGAGGCTACGTTGAGGAGATGGGCCTTAGGGTTTTGAGAGAGGCCAACGTTATAAGAGAGGGAGGAGCCTCCTCATTTGATCGTTGGAGTTTATGCATTTGAGCTAGTCACTTCGACTTCTTGAGCACGCTCGCTGTTTAGCCTGTCTGCAGCACTGTTTAGTGCACTGAGTGTCTCCGATTGGAGATCTCACCCTTAGCCCCGGGGGACTTCGAGTGCCTGCTCGGGCAAGGTAGTTTCATCATCATTTTGTGGGAGGATTTATGTTTGGGTTTTCTTGCGGAGCTGGGCATTCAAAGACTGTGCAATCTTGAGAGGGAGGACACAGTCCATTCTAAGGGAGCTCTGGATCGAGTTTCTTGCAGGGGTTTTGAGCTTGGAGATTGAGCAAGGGACCAACCTTTGCCTGTTGGAGGATTTT
Source organism: Pinus albicaulis (assembly GCA_034641835.2). Lineage (NCBI taxonomy): Eukaryota > Viridiplantae > Streptophyta > Pinopsida > Pinales > Pinaceae > Pinus > Pinus albicaulis. The sequence goes on from CM076583.1 coordinate 18,960,985, forward strand.
AGTGGAGTTTGAGGCTACATTTCAGTGGTTTCTATTCAGCCTCTGCGCAGAGCCTTGGAGGTCAGCGTAATTTCCCCAAGGGGGTGTTTTTCGGGGGTCAGCCATTTCAGATATGATTTCTGGGTTTTGCTGTGATTGGTGAGTAGAGATGGATTCCAAATTTTCAGCTCATTCCGGCGAGGGGATCAGCCCCAAATCATCCTGTCATTTCAGCAGTAGCAGCTACACGGCAATTTTCCAGCAGCTGGGATGCAGTTCAGAGAGCAGCCATTTCTGGGTCATTCTGAGAGTATTTCTTCACTTGCCTTGAGCAAGTCTAGATGCCATCACTCTGATCACCTATTGTACTTCATTATACTTCTCAGTATAATAAAATGGCTTAGCATTCTCTCTCTATATTTCTGGAGCATTTGTTATGCATTCTATCTATGCTATTGTATGCTTGGATTACTGTTATCTTTCCATCTGTGAGCATTCTAGTTCTATACTACTTGTATGTGTTTTCCCCATACTCTTAAACAGAGTCTGGAAAGGGCCAGGTAGCCTCCAGATCTCACCCTCTTCTCAGAGGTGAAATATCTGGTAAACGCCCTCCCAGTCCATCTCTAGTTGGAGTTGCTTGAGTTTTAGCGATATCCCCAAAACGAGATATTACAGTGTTATTAGAGCATTGTTCTGGCTCAGCCTATGGAGCTAGTAGTCTATGACACCGAGGAAGAGGCCTTACATTTGTTACAGAGGTAGGAAGTACCGAGATCTTGAGCGTAGGTTGGAGAACACCTACAGAGAGGGAGACTGTGTTCGGGTGGTGGACACAGAACAGGAGGAGCCTGTGATAGACGCAGAGCAAGAGGAGCCTGTGTTAGATTCAGAGCAGAGAGAGCCGATGGCAGATGATAGTGAGGCAAAACAGTTTGGGGAGGCACTCCTCAAATCGGTGCAGGATCTAGCGAGACAGATTGAGGTGATGGGTCAGAGATTCACCGTTGTGGAGGCTAGGCAGCATGAGACCCCACGGGTTTTCCAGGTGGGTGAGGGATCGGGTACATCCCACCATTTGCCAGAGCATGGTGCTACTCAGCAGATGGCTTCACATGCACCTACACACTCTACCATGCCCACTCTTCTGGGAGCAGACACAGGGGCAGGAGCCCAGCAGGAGACAGAGCCCGGCCATATGGGTGATTATTTTGCAGAGTATCAGGCCTATGGGCAGGAGTTCAGGGATGCTCTCTCGTTCAGAGATTTTTTTCAACTCCAGCGGGACAGTAGACCCTGCGACCATCATAGAGGGCACCGGCATTATCGTGATGGAGATACCCACCGCACAGCTAGCAGATTCCACTTGCCTACGTTTGATGGTTCATCAAACAGTTCAGCGAAGTCTTGGGTGGAGAAGCTGGACATCTACTTCCAGCTTAACCAGATGTCGGAGACAGAGGCCATCAAGGTGGCGACATTACATTTAGATGGTGAGGCCCAGGACTGGTGGTTCCATGGGATGGTTACACTCGGACATTCCACAATGACGACATATGCCGAGTTCACCAGGAGATTGATTGAGAGGTTTGATCGGAGGGATCCGGAACAACACTTTGTTGAGCTGACGAGGCTCAAACAAACCGAGAGCCCAGAGACATACATCGCAGACTTCTTAAGGGTTTCAGTGATGGTACCAGATCTATCCGCAGCACGGATGATCTATATGTTTGTGGAGGGGTTAGCAGAGCCACTTTGGGGTCTAGTCAGATCTACTAGACCAGCCACACTCCAGGATGCTATTAGCAGGACCCGGGATTTACAGGATGCATTACCCAAGACCCGGACACCTTACCCCCAGAGACAGGCTTTCCAACCCAAGGGGAAGGATGGGAGGATTCCGCCTCCAAAGGGGAACCCAGGACGGGCATAGATGGATGATGATGCCAGGAGGGAGCTGAAGAAGAAGCGGTTGTGCTTTACTTGTCAGGAGCCATGGGCATCGGGACATAGATGTGCTGCTAGCAAAGCACATTTTATTGAGGTCTTCTCCGAGAGCAGCAGGGAAGAGGATCAGGAGGATGACGTGGAGGCAAGAGACAATCATGCAGCACAGGATCCTTTGCCACCTCCACCACCACCACCAGGTGCTGCGGCTTTTGCAACTACCGGAGGGGCCCTTGCAGCATTGCGAGGAGTTCCCAAGTATTTGACACTGCGCGTACGGGGGACAGTACGTGGCCAGTGAGTATCAATTTTGGTTGACAGTGGGGCATCTCCAGCACATTGAGACAATATTGCGCATTTTGGAGGAGCAGCAATTCTATGCCAAGCTCTCCAAGTGTGAGGTTGGGTTGACGGAGATGTTGTACTTGGGACACATCATAGGGGTGGACGGAGTGAGAGTCCACGAGGAGAAGATCAGGGCCATCAGAGATTGGCCGGAGCCGAGGAACGTGACAGAACTTCGGGGGTTCATTGGCATTTGTACTTATTACAGGAAGTTCGTCAAGGGTTTCTCACAGTTTGCTGCACCCCTTACTGATTTGACAAAGAAGGGGGCATTCAGTTGGTCGGATACAGCGCAGCGAGCCTTTGACAGGCTCAAGGAGGTGATGAGCAGCTGCCCAGTGCTTACATAGCCGGATTTTATGCAGCCGTTTGTTTTGAAGTGTGATGCATCGATGGAGGGGATCGGCGCGGTATTGATGCAGGGAGGACACCCTATAGCCTTTGAGAGCTGGAAGCTCCTACCACACGAGAGATTGTATTCTATATACGACAAGGAGATGTTGGCCATTATGCATGCATTGGCCAAACTCCGACAGTATTTAGTGGGTAACAGGTTCAGGGTGAGAACTGATCACAACAGCCTCAGGTTCTTTTTGGAGCAGAAACAGTTACAGGAGAGGCAGCAGAAGTGGATCAGTAAGATCCAAGCATATGACTTTGACATTGACTATGTCAAGGGTAAGAACAACGTGGTGGCAGATGCCCTTTCACGTAGACCAGCCACGTTCTCTCTTATGAGCTTGGACACAGACTGGAAGGCTCGACTTTTAGTAGAGTACTCCAAGGACAGATTTGCATGTGAGGTTCTGGATGGACAGGTGGCAGATGACAGGTACAGGGTGGTCGATGAGATCATCTACTACAGGGACCGGATCTTCTTGACTGAGGGAACTCAGCTCAAGAAGAAGATACTTCAGGCATCACATGATTCACCATTGGCGGGCCATCAGGGGTTTACCAAAACCTACAGGGCCATTAGAGAGAGGTTCTCATGGAAGGGCCTCAAGGAGGGCGTACTCCAGCACATCAGGGAGTGCGATGTTTGCCAGAGGAACAAGGGGAGATGAGCCATCCCGGAGGATTATTGCAGTCTCTTCCCATTCCGGAGGGGAAATGGGAGAGTATTTCGATGGACTTCATCACAGGGTTGCCCATGGTGCAAGGCAAGGATTGTATCTTTGTCGTCGTTGATCGACTGACAAAGTATGCACATTTCTTCGCCATATCCGCGCACTACACAGCAGCACAGGTGGCCGAGTTGTTCTTCAGAGAGGTTTTTAGGCTACATGGTCTTCCTAAGACCATCATCAGTGACAGGGACAGCTGCTTCATGGGCGGATTTTGGCAGGAGCTTTTCCGGTTGGTGGGGACAGAGTTGACACCAAGTACCAGTTATCACCCACAGACGGATGGGCAGACGGAGATAGTTAACAAGTGGCTGGAGGGCTACTTGCGTAACTATGTCAGTGGGCAGCAGCGAGCATGGCTGAAGTGGTTGCATCTGGGAGAGTACTTCTACAACACTACACATCACATGTCCATTGGTATGTCTCCATTTTATGCTTTGTATGGATATCATTCTTTGTCTTTCACTGATGTGATGTTTGGTGCTAGCAAGGCTCCAAGAGCCAAGATTTGGATCCAAGAGAGTCAAGATATTCTCCGAGCTCTCAAGGATAATATGGCTACAGCGCAAAACCAGCAAAAGCTGTATGCCGATAGAGGTCGGGTGGAGAGACAGTTTGAGGTAAGGGACTTGGTCTACCTACGATTACAGCCATACCGACAGCCGTCACTGAAGCAGAAGGGAGCTGAGAAGCTCAAGCCCCGCTTTTATGGGCCATACAAGGTGATACGCAGGATTGGGCAGGTTGCATATGAGTTGGAGCTGCCCCAAGGCAGCAAGATTCATAACGTTTTTCATGTGTCATGCCTGAAGAAGGCACTGGGGCAGCAGGTGACAATGATAGATGAGCTACCACCCACGGATGATGAGGGGCATTTGGTGTTGCAGCCAGAGGCTATTATTGATACCAGGGAGAGGCAGCTACGGAGCAGGACAGTCCGGGAATTCTTGGTGAGGTGGAAGAATTTGCCGGATGAGGATGCCACTTGGGAGAGTGATAAAATTTTGCAGCATCCATCACTTCAGTTGCTTGAGGACAAGCAACATTTTGTCGGGGGAGACTGTAATATTCCTAATTAGCAATGGCTAATTGGAATATTCGATTTTGCTAAATTTTGCCTTCTATAGTTTATTTATAAATAAAAAGGTGAGTAAAGGGGGATATAACTCACTTTGGGAATAAAGTCACTCCCTAGTAGCACAACGTTGTAACTTAAAGGGAGCCAAGGGGGGCCAAGGACCACGTAGAGAGGGGGCCCACGTATGCACTAGGAGGGACTGCGCAGATGGAGAGGAGCACGTGGCAAGAGGGAGGCTATGTTGAGGAGATGGGCCTTAGGGTTTTGAGAGAGGCCAACGTTATAAGAGAGGGAGGAGCCTCCTCATTTGATCATTGGAGTTTATGCATTTGAGCTAGTCACTTTGACTTCTTGAGCACGCTCGTTGTTTAGCCTGTCTGCAGCACTGTTTAGTGCAATGAGTGTCTCCGATCGGAGATCTCACCCTTAGCCCCGGGGGACTTCGAGTGCCTGCTCGAGCAAGGTAGTTTCATCATCATTTTGTGGGAGGATTGATGTTTGGGTTTTCTTGCGGAGCTGGGAATTCAGAGACTGCGCAGTCTTGAGAGGGAGGACGCAGTCCATTCTAAGGGAGCTCCGGATCGAGTTTCTTACAGGGGTTTTGAGCTTGGAGATTGAGCAAGGGACCAGCCTTTGCCTGTTGGAGGATTTTAGTGGAGTTTGAGGCTGCATTTCAGTGGTTTCTATTCAGCCTCTACGCAGAGCCTTGGAGGTCAGCGTAATTTCCCCAAGGGGGTGTTTTTCGGGGGTCAGCCATTTCAGATATGATTTCTAGGTTTTGCTATGATTGGTGAGTAGAGGTGGATTCCAGATTTTCAGCTCATTCCAACGAGGGGATCAGCCCCAAATCATCCTGTCATTTCAGCAATAGCAGCTACACGGCAGTTTTCCAGCAGTTGGGACGCAGTTCAGAGAGCAGCCATTTCTGGGTCATTCTAAGAGTATTTCTTCACTTGCCTTGAGCAAGTCTAGGTGCCATCACTCTGATCACCTATTGTACTTCATTATATTTCTCAATATAATAAAATGGCTTAGCATTCTCTCTCTATATTTCTAGAGCATTTGTTATGCATTCTATCTATGCTATTGTATGCTTGGATTATTGTTATCTTTCCATCTGTGAGCATTCTAGTTCTATACCACTTGTATGTGTTTTCCCCATACTCTTAGACAGAGTCTGGAAAGGGCCAGGTAGCCTCCAGATCTCACCCTCTTCTCAGAGGTGAAATATCTGGTAAACGCCCTCCTAGTCCATCTCTAGTTGGAGTTGCTTGAGTTTTAGAGATATCCCCGAAACGGGATATTACACAGATCTATTAGATGGATGTCAAGACAATGTTCCTTAATGGTGAGTTGGAAGAGGAGGTATACATCTAGCAACCAGAAGGCTTTGTAACACACAGCAATGAGACCCACGTGTGCAGGTTTGAAGATAGCTTTGTACGGACTCAAGCAGGCTGTCAGGGCGTGGTATGAGCACATAGATAGATACTTGCATGGAATGGGCTTCATGAAGAGTGAGGTGGATGCAAACCTCTACTACTTAGTGGTTCGGCGTGAGGTTCTCATTCTTGTTCTATATGTGGACAACTTGTTTCTAACAAGTTCACTGGGACTCATAAAGGAGTGCAAGAGGGACTTTGTCGCAGAGTACGAGATGAAGTATTTGGGGCTCATGCACTACTTTCTAGGCATGGAGGTGTGGCAGACAGAGGGGGAAATTTTCCTTGGGAAAGGAAAATACTGCATCGAGATCCTGAGGAGGTTCAGGATGGAGGATTGCAAAGCCATTGGTAACCAATTGGAGGAAGGTAGATACATCTAAGGAGAGGCATGTGGACCCCACGCTCTATAGGAAGTTGATTGGCTCTCTTATGTATTTGGTCAACACCAGGCCAAATACATCCTTTGCGATAAACTCTCTTAGTCAGTTCATGGCTGAACCGAAGAGGGTGCACTGAACAGTAGCGAAGCATATGCTCTGTTATTTTCTTTAGCATGGGATTGGGAGTTGTTGCTTGGTACAGCAGGAAGCAAAAGTCTGTAGCATTGATTTCTGCAAGACCAAAGTATATAGCAGCTAGCATGGCGACATGTGAGGCCATTTGGCTTCGAAAGTTGTTAGTAGCCTTGTTTGGTCAAAGGATAGAGACGACAATGATGCACTATGACAAATAGAGTTGCATCAGGTTATCTAAGAATCTGATGTTTCATGATAGGTCTAAGCAAATATGTGAAAATTTCAAAACTGAAATCTTATTGCAGCAATTGGTATTATTTCTTCTAATTGATAAATTAATTATTCAGTTTATTGCTACAGCAACATCGAAATAAACACATTGCAACCTTCACAAATAAAACTGAGGAAGATATAGCGTTGGAAACTAAGAAAATACTAGCATACACACGCATCAAAAATTACACCGTTATTTTTGGACAAATGTCCCCGGAAAAACCCAACTTGGGAAAACCGATGCAGTAGTGAGGGCTTTTATTATTATGCAACAGTGAAAATCTGAGTACAATCTATGGATGCCCAACAAGCAATCCAAACAACAAGAAAATCTTGGCAAAATTATTTTAAGGGAATTACCCTTCTTCCATAACCAACCCCGGCACAACTTTCTTCAGAAAACTCAGCCTCCTGGACCCTCTGTGTTGCTCTGCGCAGACCCTATGACATCAAGATCCTAAACTGCCTCTGACGAAGTCGTTATGCTTGTCTCTGTTGAGGAAATCGCATCTTTGGCACTCTAGACCCTCTGCCCGACCTCTAGAACTTAGAACGAATTTCTCTCCAGCTAAATTGAATTGCTCTTTGAAGCTAACTGCGCAAACCTCTATGCTACCTCACTGGGAATAACTCGGCCCCTTGTTGTTGCCTCTCCAGATTGTTGTCCCTACACCTAACTGACTCTGCTTCGATCTTTGGCCCTCCGACAACTAACTGTTATTACTCTGGAAATCGATCTGCCATGGAAATCGAACTGCTGGTGTTCTGGTGTGTTTTCTCCAAGTGCCCATCGATTTCCTCTTATAATCCATTATTGGAGAACTAATGGCCAACATTAAAACATAATCAATGGCTAGAATCATCTTGGAGTCAATACGTTTGAGTTTCTAGAGAATTCTCACCTTGACTTAATTAATTCTATTTAATTAACCATATTCCCTAAGTTTAGACTTAGGAAATATTTATAAACTGGTTAACAATCTAATTAAGTCATCTCTAGGTGGAATTTCCAGAAACGATTTATGGGTCTTAGAGATCTCATGTATTCTAGCCTCTTCACCAAATTTCGTGGCTAGGACACATCTGATGCTACAAAAACCAACACTACCTCTTAGTGAGGATTGTGTTCTCTCTAGTGATGCACAACTTGCCACAACACTCTGTCTTTGTATCACCTCTTGTCACACTGCTGATGTCTAGCCACTACTGCCCACCAACTACTACGCAACTCTAATATATGTTGCATTTGTGCTGCTGCTGACCTTGTTGAACTGTCGCCAACACTGCATCTGCACTACAACTTTGTTGTTGCTGCAACTGCAACATCTGGAACTGAAAAACATCCAAAGTATTCAATCAATTGTGTTCAGCATGATGCATTTGTCACTTGAGTCTCTGACTGCTACAAGCTACTGCACTGTCCACTGAAGACTCTGCGTTGTTGTTGACTCTGCACTGCGCTCCCAAGCATCTGACTGTTGGTAGTCTCTACAACTGTCGCTCTAGCATATGACTACATCTCCTGACACTGATCCACCTTGAAACTGAATACTGTGGGCCCCCATAGCAAGGCAATGATGCATGAAGTGGACTCCTCAATGCACCTTGCCTAAGTCTGTAGCTCTATGGGGCTACAACTCCAAGTATCCCCACCTCACTCCTAGAGGTATGTGGGCAATCATCGCGAAGTCTTCCTCCAACCTGGAGGACAACCAGTCGATCTCTGATGAAGCTGCATGTTGGTCCTGCTTCTTCGACTTGTCCTTCTTCCTGAGAGGACACTGCATTCTATAGTGACCAAGCTCACCACATCTGAAGCAGTTGACCTTTGACAGGTCCTTTTTTTTTGCTCCCCCTGTGCCTGACTAGGACCTTAGGATGCAAGGGCCACATTCTCCTCCTCACTCTTGACGCCCTTGCTGTTGCTACCACTGATGGTGATCTTCAACAGAGCCTGCCTCAACTCTTCTTGTCGCAGATCGGAGCACATCCTGTCCCACCTTGGCAAGAAATCTCTGCCCAAGATACTCTGGACAAATACCTGCCAGTCCTCTAAGACACTATTCAATGCCAATCGTACAAGCTCCGTAGGTTGAGATGTTGACCCAACAGCTGCCAAATGATCTCGAACTTCCTAGATCCGAGTGAGAAAGGGATCTATGCTCTTGCCCTTCTGCATCCTCGTGCTCCTCAACTTCTCTTTGAGGTACATCTCCCGCTGCGCGGAAGAACTTTGAAACAGCTCTGACAAGGCATCTCACATCTCCTTGGTTGTTGCTTGTCCTGCCACATGTGAGACAAGATGATCCCAGACTCCATCCAAAATCATCACCTTGGCCTTCGGCATTCTGTACTCCTTCTGTTGATTGACAGCCTGGGGTACTACTACCACACTCTCTACACAGGGCTTCAGACCATATTCATCTAGAAGGAATAGCATCCTTGCCTTCCAAATGACATAGATGGAGGCACCCTCCAATCTATCTTCGTCCCTGGGCCCGGTTGTGGCCATCTCTAATCTGGTCTGGAAACTCCCTCTTCCTCTCCTCCCCTGATGCTCTGCTACTCGCACTCCTTTCTAAAATGCGTAGTTCTGCTAGTTGCTACTGTTAATCTACAACTGGGAAAATCGGATTTCTTAACTAGAAACCCTTTGAGAGAAATTTCCCTCTGTGTGTGTGCTTTTCTCTTCCACCCAACGCTTGTTCTGTTCCTGAAAACCCTCTGCGTCTAACCAAGGAATATGCTCAGCGAAAATCTAAGTTGTAGTTGCTCCCTCTGACTGTTGGAATCACTAATCTGAGCAACTCGATTTTTCTGCCACCCTACAACTGAAAATCGAACTATTTCCCCAACAACTCGGCTTGCCTATTGATAGATTGGGCTGCCTCTGACAAATTTGGCTCGTTGCTCCCTTTGAACAGCGAAATTTTCCTCTGAGCTTCTGAGCTTCCCCGCTGATCACTTACGCTCTGATACCATGTGAAAATAACAAAATTAAAATCCTATTGCAGCAAGTAGTATTATTTCTTCTAACTGATAAATTAAATATTCAATCTATTGCTACAGTAACATCAAAATAAACACATTGCGACCTTCACAAATAAAACTGCGGAAAATAATAGCGCTAAAAACTGAGAAAATACTAGCATACTCGCACATAAAAAATGACACTGTTATTTTTGGACAAATGTCCCAGGAAAAACCCAACTTGGGAAAACCGATGCAGCAGTGAGGGTTTTTATTATTATGTAGCAAGTGAAAATCTGAGTACAATCTATGGATGCCCAACTAGAAATCCAAACAGCAAGAAAATCTGGGCAATGGATGGGTAGGATGGGTAGGCATTAGCATCATGGAGATTGGCAGTGGATGGGAAGGCATTGGCATCATGGAGATGCTTGGGCAAGATGAGCTTGGCCTTCACAGATTTTTCACCATCAGGTCCCAAGAGAGGAGGATACAGCCCACACACGATGGGAAGTATGTCATAATCAGAGTGGCGCAACATCAGCATGGTGGCACCCTTCTAAGTCCAACAGAGGACCCGAGCATCACAGTACTTCACAACTCAACGACCTTTAGGGATGAGCTGGCTACTACAGGGGGAGATCATTCAGATCTTCCATTGGAATTTAGCGAGACATTGATGGCATGGGTAACTTCATTAGCATGGCAGGTTGGTCAGCAGGATGATATCTGGAGAAGCTCATGTGAGCGAGACTTTACCTCCGCAGGGATTGGGTGGTATCTTCAAGAGTTTACTCTTGAAGTGTATGAGATGGACTATTTGGTAGGGAAGCTTCATGAGGAGTTGGACCTTATGCCACATTATCATGATTCCCTACTCATTGATGGTATGTGGAGGACTTCTACTACTTATACCTAGCAAGATAGTGAGTGGAGCAAGGGGAGCTTCATGTTGGACAAAGTGGCTTGGGATCCTGGTATTGAGGGAGCCCTTCATGACAGGATGGTGTAGAGGTCAGGAACGATACAGTGGTTCATGTGGGACCCTGGCATATTTTGTAGTGATAGTGGGGATCAATAGAGAGGATGCTTGTTCAAGCATTGCTTGAGCACAAGAAATTTTTGGAGGGGGAGACTATAATACCCCAATTTTGATTTTTCATTTAAAAGCATTAACAAAGTTTACTGGGGAAGTGCTAAGCATAGCACAATTTAGTAATCTAGGCATCAAAGGCATTTTTGGTACATGAGACTTTGGAGAAATCGAAAATTCCAACCTTAGTGAAATGTGGGGGCCACCCCTCAAGGAATACGCATCCCTTGGAGGAAAAATCAACTTTCTAGGAAGGAGGTCGAAATATTTGGATGAGGAACCCACAAGGAAAGGTGAGGTAACCATTATAGATAGAGGGTTGAAGGCAGCATTGAGTATTTTTTTGATAATTTGTCATTTACACATTGTTGCTCAAGTTGTTCAGCTGGGTCACGAGTGTTGTTTAGCACCAGAGGTTTCCAAGGGGAAATTTCACCCTCTTATTCGGTGGACCACAAGTACCACCCTAGGGAGGTAATCTATTGCTACTTGGGTGAGGAGATTTGCGGAGTTTGGAGCCCATTTCAGCAGGTTTCCTTCAACTAATTTGTACTCCATGGAGGACGCAGTACGGAACTCGTATCACTCTTTTCGCTTGGCTTCCAGGGGTGTTTTATCGGGAGAAATTTAGTGTAGCTGCTCCAAGGGAAGACTAAGCCTTGTGGAGAATTTGGAGGCTGAAGATTGTTGCTTTTGGGCAGGACGTATTTCTCTTTTCAGGGTCTACGCAGGGGAGGACGCTAGACAGATTTGTGTGGTGTCGGGCTCAGCTCTTGAGTGTTGGAATTTGTGGTAGAACGCCTCTCCTACTACGAGGGAAATTTTCTAAAACAATTCCTTACCATATTGAGGAGGAATAAGGAGGAATTCAGCAGATTTCATCGCTGGGGGATGCAACCTTTGTTCAAGAGGGTGTAGTGCCAAAATAGGGCAATTTTGGAAGGTCGGAATTAGCCAAAACCCTTTCTAGGTTTTTGTGGGTTTGTCGGCGTTAAATTTGCAGAATTTTCTGGGCAGTATTCAGGCCAGAAATCACCTTTTTGTTCAATAGTACATTTATTATAGCCAGTAATTGCACCATTTTGTGGGTTTTCTGGGTGGTTGGTTTGGGGCAGATTCCTTTATGGGTTTGGTTGAGCACATTGTGGAGAGGCACCAGTTACAATTTCAGGAGGTTGTGAGCGCAAGAGTGGCAGATATCAGCATTTCCTTACAGCAGCATGAGCAATAATTTACTGGGTCTGCGCAGAGCTTAATTGGGTTGATATTTGAGCACTTGGGCAGTGTTTTCTCAACCTGGGGCCTTGCTTCCTGTAGCAAGCCTAGGTTCCTCTTTCCCTCACTATATTGCACTTATTCAGCCCCAATTTTAATATATAAAGACCTAGTTTTGGTTCCAATATATGTGTATCCGCTATTTATGTATGTTTTCAATTTTTGGGTATTGTTCATGAGCATGTCTATATGTTATTTGTTGTAAATTTCAACAAGTCTTCTTGTCTTGTGGTGGTTGGGAGAGGGAAAGCTCAATCTCCACGATTTCCCTTGGCTAGTTGGGATGCAAAACCAAGGAATACGCAGACCTTTGGAGATTAAGAGTTGGGAATTGAGGCCACATCCTTTGTTGGTCTTTTATTGTTTGAAATTGTAGGAGGAAAGAAGGAAATTACAGGTGGAGAGAGAGCCACACTCAGCAAAACGTATTTCCTTGTTGAATCTGTGTAGTACAACCACAGGACTGCGCAGTTATTGGGTGAGATCGTTTGAGGGTGCAACTTAGACGAAGGAATTTGGAGCAGGGGCTGATTGGGGTTGATAAATGAGATTTTTAGAAGAGTTTCCAGCTTTTTGGGTGAGTTGTCCAGGCCATATTTCCTCGCAGGCTATTTATCCAGGCAGTGCAGAAGTGTGGGGAAAACAGGGGTCATTTTGGAGCGTCCGGTGTTAAATTTGCAAAATTTTCTGGGCAGTATTCATGCCAGAAATCTCCTTTTTGTTTAGTAGTACGTTTATTATTTAGCCAGGAATTGCACCATTTTGTGGGTTTTCTGGGTGGTTGGTTTGGGGCAGATTCCTTTCTGGGTTTGGTTGAGCACATTGTGGAGAGGCATCAACTACAATTTCAGGAGGTTGTGAGCGCAAGAGTGGCAGATATCACCATTTCCTTCTAGCAGCATGAGCAAGAATTTACTAGGTGTGCGCAGAGCTTAGTTGGGTTGATATTTGAGCACTTGGGTAGTGTTTTCTAAACCCCAAGCCTAGGTTCCTCTTTCCCTCACTATATTGCACTTATTCAACCCAAATTTTAATATATAAAGACCTAGTTTTTGTGCCAATATATGTGTATCTGCTATTTATGTATGTTTTCCATTTTTGGGTATTCTTCATGAGCATGTCTATCTGTTATTTGTTGTAAATTTCAATAAGTCTTCTTGCCTTGTGGTGGTTGATAGAGGGAAATCTCCTTTTTGTTCAGTAGTACATTTATTATTTAGCCAGTAATTGCACCATTTTGTGGGTTTTCCGGGTGGTTGGTTTGGGGCAGATTCCTTTCTAGGTTTGGTTGAGCACATTGTGGAGAGGCATCAACTACAATTTCAAGAGGTTGTGAGCCCAAGAGTGGCAGATTTCATCATTTCCTTCCAGCAGCATGAGAAAGAATTTACTGGGTTTGTGCAGAGCTTAGTTGGGTTAATATTTGAGCACTTGGGTAGTGTTTTCTAAACCCCAAGCCTAAATTCCTCTTTCCCTCACTATATTGCACTTATTCAGCCCAAATTTTAATATATAAAGACCTAGTTTTTGTGCCAATATATGTGTATCTGCTATTTATGTATGTTTTCCATTTTTGGGTATTGTTCATGAGCATGTCTATCTGTTATTTGTTGTAAATTTCAATAAGTCTTCTTGTCTTGTGGTGGTTGGGAGAGGGAAATCTCAATCTCCATGAGTTCCCTTGGCTAGTTGGTATGCAGAACCAAGGAGTACGCAGAGACCTTTGGAGATTAAGAGTTGGGAATTGAGGCCACATCCTTTGTTGGGCTTTTATTGTCTGAAATTGCAGGAGGAAAGAAGGAAATTACAGGTGTAGAGAGAGCCACGCTCAGCAAAACAAATTTCCTTGTTGAATTTGTTATGATATTCCGACACATAGGAAATAGTTAAGTATAACTTGGTCTAGCGTAGAGTTAGGTAAAGTGTGTTTCTTTACTATGTACATTTGTAACTTATAATCTGACCGTCACGATATGTAGAGATGTGACGGTTCACTCTCTCCTTGGTATTACCGACACTTGATCCATGGCTTAACACTTGATTGGTCCATGATCTCTATTTAAAGATTACGAAGGTTCATTTCCCGATAACCATTTATGAGGGAAGCTTATGTAAATTTTCTTTCTTTATATTAATAAAATCCCTGAAGTGGTAGCGTTGGCTCAAGTTGTGGACTGTTTCCCTCTTCGAGGGTTTTAACCACGTCAAATACTGGTGTACTGATTTGTGATCTGTTTGTGAGCAGTGACCTTTGGTGTTTGATCTAAGAAACTTACCCTGTAAATTATTGGGGTCCAAAGTAAGCAACTCATTTTCAAGTTGGTGGGCCCTGATTTCATTTTGAATGCCAAAAACAGTATTTAGCTTTTTCATAGCTGCATCAGGGGTGTCAATTTCTTGGATATGAAATCGAAGATCTTGAGCAATGGACATTCCTATCAACCATCGTGCTTGATCTTGCTTATTTTCCCATTTAGCAGCTTTATCTCCATTGGTAGGTTTAGTTTCTTGTCATGTGGCTATTCTATAAAGCCCTTTACTTCTAAGTAAGTCTATCATGTAGGATAGCCATTGGAAATAATTGGTGTTGTTAAGAATAACCAGGCATGCATTTCCATTTTTTTTTACACTGAAGCTGAAAAGGCTAAAACTAAATGCTCCAATGATAAGATCTCGAAAAATTAGGTTGGTTCAAAAGAAACAGCTTCCAGATGAAGAATTTATGCCATTTTGAAAAAAAATGTGTTGTAGATGCCAAATAGTTACGTAAAAGGTTGAAAGTTGACGATGAAGTTCTACTTAAAAAAAAAAATCCCCCCTTTTCCAAACTTAATACAATAAGCTCACTTTTAAAAAAAACTACTTCATTGGACCCACTTTTATAAATAAGTGAGAGTCACTTTTACATGTGCTTTAAATAAAACCCTCTTTTTAAAACTGACAACTTGCCAAAGGGCTTTATAAAAAAAGTAACTTAACAAAAGCTTTTTAGAAAAAGAAGCTTGAGAAAGAGACTTGAACCCAAGACCTCTATTCTCATAAACTAACTTTACACCAAGTGAGCTAGTAAAAGGAATTTGTAATTGTTCGAAAGGAGGAAGGGTTTTTTTTTTCTTTTTTTCTTTTTTTTTTTCTTTTTTTTTTCTTTTTTTCCTTTTTATCGATGTGCGTGCTTTTTATTGGGATAGTTTTGACAAACATGCCTCTTTGCACGCTTCAGCCCCTTTGCAGCTTGTGCACAATGATTTATGTGGTCCACTTCCTGTTGTTTCTTTCTCTAGTTGCAAGTACTTTTAACTTTCATTGATGATTTTTCCAGATGCACTTGAGTATACTTCTTAAAACTCGAGTGAAGTTTTTAACATGTTCTTGGCCTTTAAAGCCTTTGTTGAGAAACAATCTAGACATCACATTCTTAAGTTAAGAACTGACAATGGAGGAGAATATGTTAACAAAAAATTTATCCATTTTTCCACTGACCGTGGCATTCAATTGCAACATATTGTTCCATATACTCCACAACAAAATAGTGTAGCTGAAAGGAAGAATCGCACTCTAAAAGAAATGGCTAATTGTAGGCTTCAAGATAAAGGACTTAGTCTTAATTTTTGGGCAGAAGCAATTAACTATGAAAATTACATAGTAAATCGCACTCCTACTAAGGTTTTAAGGGATATAACTCCAAAAGAAGCCTGGAGCTCAATCAAACCAGATGTAAGTCACTTTCGTGTTTTTGGAAGTGAATTATTTAGGCTATATCTTTTTTCTTTGAAATCTAGCTCAATCAAACCAGATGTAAGTCACTTTCGTGTTTTTGGAAGTGAAGCTTGGGCCCATATTCCAAATGCAAAACATAAAGCCTTAGAACCTAAGAGTGAAAAATACATTTTTGTTGAATATTCTGAAGATGTCAAAGCATATAGACTTCTTCAACCAAAATCCAAAAATGTAATCATTAGAAGAGATGTAAAATTTGATGAAAATATATCGGCCTGCGAGCCTAGTTTGGTGGGTGTGCCACTTTTGGCCTGCGTGCCTAATTCGGCATATGTTCCACCTCTCTCTATCTCTTCCATTTTTGACAACATTCCTTCTAGTTCGAATGACGACAGCGAGGATGACAATCCTCCTCAAGATATTCCTTCAGCTCCACAGCTTCCAAGATGGGTCTGCTCTACTCGGGATGCAACAGGTTCTCTTGCAAGTGACCCTACAGATCAACGTCGTACACGTTCTCAGTTCAAAAGAGCCTCTTCCTTATTGGCTCAAGTTCTAGAAAATCCTGACACAGACACCTTTGAAGAAGCTTCAGGTCATCCAGATTGGGATGAAGCTATGAATGAAGAATATCATTCCTTATTGGCAAACGATACTTGGGAACTTGTTCCTCTTCCAAAGGGAAGAAAATTTATCAGATGCAAATGGGTTTACAAAACAAAGTTTGGACCAGATGGAAAAGTAGATAAACATAAAGCTCGTCTTGTTGCTAAAGGATTTCACAAGTTGAAGGCATTGAATTCTATACGCCTTGTTCTTTCCCTTGTTGCCTCCTTTAAATGGGAAGTCCATCAGATGGATGTTAAATCCCCCTTCTTACATGGAGATTTGCATGAAGAAATCTACATGGAACAACCCCCTGGCTTTATCCAAAACGACTCTAACCTTGTTTGTCGCCTTAAGAAGTCTCTTTATGGTCGCAAACAAGCTCCTCGGGCTTGGTAGGCCAAAATGGATAGCTTTCTCTTAGATAATGGCTTTTCTATGTGTCATTCTGACAACACTATCTACACCAAGAAAGTGGGTAAGTCCTTCATCATCCTTGTTCTTTATGTTGATGATATTATCCTTACTGGTAGTGATCCCAACCATATAAACCTTGTGAAGTCTAGCCTCAAAAAGAAGTTTGAAATAACAGACTTAGGACACTTGCATTATTTCTTTGGTCTTCAAGTCTTGCAATCCAAAGAAGGTATTACCCTTTCTCAGTCCAAGTATGCCTGTGATCTTCTATGCCACTTTCACATGGAAGACTATAAGCCAGCCCCTTCTCCCTTTCAGTTTGGAGTCAAGCTTTCAGTCACTTGTACTACCCCTGAAGTTGATGCTACCTTATACCGTCAACTTGTTGGTAAACTTCTATATCTAACCCATACCCATCCTAACCTTAACTTTTTCATTGGTCTTGTTGCTTGGTTTATGCACCTACCTCATGAAAGTCATTGGAAAGCAGCTAAAAGAATACTTCGATATACTCGAGGTACAGTTCAGTTCAGGATTCATTACAGTGCAAGAGCATCTCCATTGTTGATTGGTTTCACTGATTATGATTGGGCTGGTGACCCTGATGATCGAAATTCTACTGCACGTTATGTATTCACTCTTGGTTCAGGACCTATTACTTGGTCTTGTAAGAAACAAGTGCCATCTCTCTCTCTTCAGCAAAAGCAGAGTATCGTGGTGCAATTGAAGCCAGCAAGGAATCCCTGTGGCTTCAGCAGATCCTGACCGAATTTGGTCTTCATCAGCAGCATCCAACTACACTTTGGTGTGATAATCAGAGTGCCATTCAGCTGTGCAAAAATCCAATTCAGCATCAGCGTATGAAACACATTGAGCTTCACATACACTTCAGCAGAAAGCTCATTCATGATTGTGTTCTTGAAGTGCAGTATTGTTCAACCAATGATCAAGTTGTCGATATCTTTACAAAGGCTTTCACAGAAGTGAAGTTTACCAAACTTCGATCTATGCTTAGAGTTCAAGAAAGTTATCATTAAGGGGGGATAGGCTCTAATGCCTCCTTCCTTCTCCTATTGTGTCACCTTTGTAAATCCTTCAATCCTATCCCAAGTTGTTCTTAAGGGGGGATGTTAGGATATTTTGACACATAGGAAATAGTCTCCTTTTGTGTCACCTTTTTAAATCCTTCAATCCTATCCCAAGTTGTTCTTAAGGGGGGATGTTATGATATTCCGACACATAGGAAATAGTCAAGTATAACTTGGTCTAGCATAGAGTTAGGTAAAGTGTGTTTATTTACTATGTACATTTGTAACTTATAATCCGACGGTTACGATATGTAGTGATCCAACGGTTCACTCTCTCTTCGGTATTATTGACACTTGATCCGTGGCTTAACACCCGATTGGTCCATGATCTCTATTTAAAGAGCACGGAGGGTCATTTGTCCGGTAACCGTTTATGAGAGAAGCTTATGTAAATTTTCTTTCTTTATATTAATAAATTGTCTGAAGTGGTCGCGTTGGCTCAGGCCGTGGACTGTTTCCCTCTTCGAGGGTTTTAACCACATCATATACTGGTGTACTGATTTGTGATTTGTTTTTGAGCAGTGACCTTTGGTGTTTGATCTAAGGAACTTACCCTATAAATTCCTAAAGAATTTGTGTAGTACAACCACAAGACTGTGTAGTTCTTTGGTGAGATCGTTTGGGGGTCCAACTTAAACGAAGGAGTTTGGAGCAGGGGCTGATTGGGGTTGATAGATGAGATTTTTAGAAGAGTTTCCAGCATTTGGGTGAGTTGTCCAAGCAATATTTCCTCACAGGCTATTATTCCAGGCAGTGCAGAAGTGTGGGGAAAATAGGGGTCATTTTGGAGCGTCCGGTGTTAAATTTGCAGAATTTTCTGGGTAGCATTCAGGCCAGAAATTTCCTTTTTGTTCAGTGGTACGTTTATTATTCAGCCAGTAATTGCACCATTTTGTGGGTTTTGTGGGTGGTTGGTTTGGGGCAGATTCCTTTCTGGGTTTGGTTGAGCACATTGTGGAGAGGCACCAACTACAATTTCACGGGGTTATGAGCGCAAGAGTGGCAGATATCACCATTTCCTTCCAACAGCATGAGCAAGAATTTACTGGGTTTGTGCAGAGCTTAGTTGTGTTGATATTTGAGCACTTGGGCAGTGTTTTCTCAACCTGGGGCCTTGCTTCCTGTAGCAAGCCTAGGTTCCTCTTTCCCTCACTATATTGCACTTATTCAGCCCCAATTTTAATATATAAAGACCTAGATTTGGTGCCAATATATGTGTATCTGCTATTTATGTATGTTTTCCATTTTTGGGTATTGTTCATGAGCATGTCTATATGTTATTTGCTGTAAATTTCAATCAGTCTTCTTGTCTTGTAGTGGTTGGGAGAGGGAAAGCTCAATCTCCACAAGTTCCCTTGGCTAGTTGGGACACAGAACCAGGGAGTACACAGACCTTTGGAGATTAAGAGTTGGGAATTGAGGCCACATCCTTTGTTGGGCTTTTATTCTCTGAAATTTCAGGAGGAAAG
This sequence comes from Pinus albicaulis, assembly GCA_034641835.2. Taxonomy (NCBI): domain Eukaryota; kingdom Viridiplantae; phylum Streptophyta; class Pinopsida; order Pinales; family Pinaceae; genus Pinus; species Pinus albicaulis. Next base: position 18,980,329 of record CM076583.1, read on the forward strand.
AAGGAAATTACAGGTGGAGAGAGAGCCACACTCAGCAAAACAAATTTCCTTGTTGAATCTGTGTAGTACAACCACAGGTCTGCGCAGTTATTGGGTGAGATCGTTTGGGGGTGCAACTTAGACGGAGGAGTTTGGAGCAGGGGCTGACTGGGGTTGACAGATGAGATTTTTAGAAGAGTTTCCAGCATTTGGGTGAGTTGTCCAAGCCATATTTCTTCACAGGCTATTATTCCAGGCAGTGCAGAAGTGTGGGGAAAATAGTGGTCATTTTGGAGCTTCAAAACTCGGGCAAACCCTTTCTGGGTTTTTATGGGTTTTTGACAAAGATCTCAAAAATAATTTGGCAGACTTTTCTGGGCAGATTTGAGGGGTCAAACAATGGTCCCAATCTAGCTAGCAGTGCATATCTTCAAGGGTCAGCGTAGACATTTGTTGGGGAAGCCTTCTACACCATTTGGGCAATCGTTACTCATCTACCTGGGGCTTGTAGCTTGCTCTAAGCAAGCCCAGGTGCACTCATTCCAATCCATATTGTACTCCTAATATATAATAAAATTGGCCCATTTTGGTGTATTTTTTGGCTCATTTCTGATTGTCTGATGTATTTAAATTTTATTGTGTTGAATGTGCTGCACATGCTTGGTTATTATTGTTAATTTTCCATTTGGAATATTACAAATCGGCCCACTAGATAAATTGGCCTCCTTTGCGCTTGAACTACTCAGCCTCTCCATTTCCTGAACTCGGCCTCCTAGAAATACTCCCGAAATTAACCTACACTCATCCTCCCTTCTCTTTAGTTTAGCTGAGCCTCTCGCTCTAGAGAAAATCACTTCCTTCCCTTGAGAAAATCATTCTCTCAATCTATGTAGCTGTGTTGTGTCTTCGCCTATTCATTAGGCTACTTTTATAACTTCATTCCTAAGTTGCACGAAACGGGGAAACAGAAACGAGTTTTCGAAACGTGAAGCGATACAAAATGCGACCTCCCCAAATTTTGGAAACGGGGAAACGCAATATATATATATATATATATATATATATATATATATATATATATATATATATATATATATATATATATATATATATATATATATATATATTAGAATTTAGAACATTTAAGAAATGTTATGTGAAATCATAAAACATACATGATAAATTATAATTTATTACATTCAAAGCATAAACTATTACAAGTTACAAAACAATTAAAAAAATATTAAAACACACACAAACCCAAAAAAAATAAAAATAACACAAGTTAAGTCGCTTTAACTATAAGGAAACGCAATCGTACGACCTAGAAACGCGTTTCCAGGACGTATGGTACGCGGAAATGCATTTTCGTTTCGTTGTTTGGGTGAAACAAAGGTGGGACCCACATTTCCTGCAACATAGCTTCATTCAACCAAATCCCTAAACCTAATCTCCTAGGTGACTAACGGTCGAGAACAGATCTCACCTCACTTGATATCAACAGTTGAAATCATATGTAAGTCAAATAATTTTATTATTTGTCCTTAATACTTTGGATTAACAGTCCACGATAATTAATTGACTTTGATTGTTGTATTTTTCCTAAGTTAGACTTAGGAAAGAAGTCATAAATCACTTGCTCCACCAAGCAAGCCCCTAAAGAAGCAATCAACCATCTCCCACATGCTAAGACACCAAGTTCACGTAGAAGACCTTTCGAAGCTACCAAGAACTTCAACATGTACTTCTACATTGGCATTGTGTCTAGCGCGTAGATGTTGGGAAAAATACTGAGAGGGGGGGGGTGAATCAGTATTTACTGCATAATCAAATCTTTTTACTTTTTCATTCCTTAAAACCCATACGCTACTTTCCTTCAGTAAACTAGCGTATATACGCGGATCCCCTTAATGAAACTAGCGTATACACAGAGATCTAGATCTGTCATTAAATCTTCACTTATATTATTCCATCATTCATTCATCAGATGTTCAATAAACAGTAAACAGGTGCAGTAAGAACAGAATAAACCATCACACAAAGCATCACACATGAACACCAGGATTTTTTGGTGGAAACCCAAATCGGGAGAAAACCACCGCTGCAGTTGCTCAGCCTTCAATATTTTATTATAGAGAAAACATCTTACAACATATGTGCTGGCGCAGACTTGACCAGCACGCAGGCACCCACCTGCGCTCGTTTACCAGCCTCTCCTGGAAGGGAGCTCCAGCCCCCTGACTCGTTTACCAGCCTCTCCTGGAAGGGAGCTACGACCCCCCGATCTCGTTTACCAGCCTCACCTGGAAGGGAGCTACAACCCCCTGACTGAAGGCTACAACCTTCAACACCACCTTGGACCACGTTTCATCAATTTTCACACTGGATCCAACAACTTCAATAGAACACAACTTGCAGGCCACATTTCATCATATTTTCAGACTGGACCCTTTCAATACATTTAAGCTCAAACATACATCACCAACAGATACTTATCAACACAGATCAGATAGCAGAAACACAGCAGAACAGATCAGATATTTCATACCCCATGCTTCAGCAAACCCTAGTTTGCATACGCGCCCCTTCTTTCCAGCACAGTGTCGCGCGCCTGCGGTAGTCCACACCGAACCGGCGTATGCCTCTTGTATGATTTTTGTGCGCATACGCGCTTTCTCTTCAGCGAAGCCGCGTATATACGCGCTTCCTCTTCGGCGAAGTAGCGTATAGATCTTCAACCATCATGGAGCAGCATACTTCTTCAGATCAGACATTCAGTTCAGATTTACCCTTTTACTTCAGACATATGATCGCCTCATTTCAGATCTAAGCCTTTCATAAACAGATCTAGCAAATACAAGTACATTTCAGATCTAGAAATCCCGCTTCATCATTTTTTCATAAGTGCATCATAGATTCAGATCTATCATCAAACCTTTACCCTTTCCATACAGATATACTTCACAGAGAAGTATTCATTCAAGCTTAGACATCTTGCACCCTCACTCATGTTATGCACAATGAATTTGTTCTCCTTATATAGGTTTATCCTTTTTCAATACCATGAGCCCCTTTTTCAATACCATGGGCCAAAACAATACCATGAGCCCAAAACTACCTGGACGGGGTCAATTAGGCGGATCATTACCCAATACCATGGGTCAATACCATGGTGGTTACCCTTGGTTTTGCACTTTTGAGCGCTTTAGCCCATACGCGAATTGGCACGTTCTTTTCCGCGTGCATACGCGACTTCCCCTAGGCCAATCCGCGTATACCTAGAGACATACTCTTTTTCATCATAGAATCTAGCACATGCTGAAATCCTTTCTTCATTGCCTTCTCTACTCACTGTAGATACATCAGATTTCCTTCATCAAGAACATATTCTATCAAGCACAACTTCATCAAGTAAGTTGTCATCATCTTCATCAAGTGGGTTGCCTTTCAAGAGCAACACTCAGCATCATATTGCTAACAAACATCATTTACCAAGACCATCAAGACAAGAATAACTTCATCAGGTGGATTGCCATCAAGGACAACACATGTCAACACTCGCATGTCTTCATCTTCATTCAGTGGGTTGCCATCAAGGACAACACTCTGCATCATATTTCCAACAGTAGAGGTGTCTGAAAGACACTCTCTTGATATTAACTTTACTTTTAATAAAGTTAAAGTAACTTTTATTTTAAAATGACTAAAAGGTGAGTTGGGTCAACGAGAAATTAAGTTGTGATCATTGATCTCAAGTGATCAAAGATTTTATCTTGACCGTTAATCACTTTGGAGATAGGGTTTTAGCCATTGTAAAGTTATAAAAGGAGATCTAAGCAGGGTTGGATTCTTTCACATTGGTTACAAAAGCTCTACATCACCACTCTTCATTATTTACAGAATTGACAGCATCTTCCATTACCGCATCCAGAGATTGACAAGGCAGACAGTGATTTGTTAATGTCTACGGTTTACTCTCTGCCTCTTCATTCATGTATCATATGGATTCAAATATGCTTCTTTTCTAACTCCTTGAGTTCAAGTCGTTGTCTCCTATGTGCAATCATACTGCAGGGATTTTGTTTGTCATTATTATGCACTTATTTTCAATTTTACTTTCACCTAGGGCACATATTCTTTTCTACTTTTCCATCCAATTGCTGTTGTGATTTTGGTTAAGAAACTAATCTCAACCCTCCACAATTTAATGCATAATTTATTTAATCACTGTTTTTGAGTGCTTTCAGGAGCCCAGAGGGCAGCTTAAGTGTGCAAATTTATTTCAGTTTTATATGAAGATTTTATAAACAGCAGACACACATCCTGGGGACACCACCCTGTGGCTGGAAAAGCACCAGGCTGCATGTAGAAGTATCCAATAGTGACAGGAATAGATCACCCATAGTTATCACACCAATCTGTTTGTCTTCTTCGGCAGATTTGTGCAGTAACAAGAGTGCTGTCTGGAAGATAATCTGGACTGTGTAGCATGCTGATACATTGACAAGATCACCTGCCCCTGAGTCCTGGGTAGTTTCGCATGAAGTGATAGAAGGCATGGGAAGTTCGGAAAATTGGGCACATGCCACAATTCCAATTCCAGCATCACCTAAAGAAAAATCTTCTTCCCTTCCATTTGTCTCAAAATTAACATAAAGATGGGAATCAGCATTGGTTCAGAGGCAACGTTTCCAGTGGACTATGCACAAGGGGAAGATGTGCATGTAGAGAAAATAAAATATATTTAGGAACTAGAATTACCAACTAGATCCTAGTTCTATAGAATTGGAATAAAAGCAATTCTAAGTGGCCAAAGGTGAAAGTGAAATGTCAAAGACATCAGATGTCAGCCATAAGTAACATAGTTGGCACTGTTATTATTTCTCCCTTCTTATAGTGAAAGATATCACACCTGTACTTTCCAGGATCCTCTCTTAATGCATCTATGTATGCTCTGAAGATTGCTTCGCGGTCACCATCACTGGGGTATCCATCCATAAGTTGGTCATAGACACTGACAAAACCGAGTGCAAATACTGCATCATACTGATATGTCGTCTTGTACCGCATCAGGTGTTGCTGTACTATTAACTCTTGTATAACATTGTTGTATATGCTGGGAATAGGCCTTTTATATGCTTTTAGGAATGCTGACTTGGTCTCTGCAACTGTAGGAATGTCTGCAAAGTTATAAAATGGTTGAATATATTAGCAGCTAATATATTGCTTTTCGAATGCAAACAAAATATCATAAATTTCTTATGAAGAATAACATATGACAAATTGTGTTAATGTCCACGAGTTAACAAAGGTAATTGATTAGATTAGGTATTGCATCATATAGAATACATCAACAAAGTGTATGAGGCATCCATAACCATAACATAAAGAATCATATAGAATACATCAACAAAGTGTATGAGGCATCCATAACCATAAATTCTTTAGGATTTTAAAGAATCTGTATATTCTATGTAAGTAATCAAGTGCATCAGGTTCTCTCCAAATCTGCCAAAACTCAGGATCTGTTGTCTACTGGAGATAGTCAAAGCGTGGTGTCCAAGAGATAAAAGTAACATGCATGATCTATGAGAGTTCTCTCTACTAATGACTGTAATGGCAGTAATACTTAGGACATGATAGAATGGAATCGGAATGTTTTCTGGAAAAACTAGCTCCCTATTAATTACTCACATCTAGCCCCACACCTGAAAAGAATGAAAGAAAATATAACAAGTTTCACAGATGACCAAAAGCAAACGGGGGCTAGAAAAATACAGCATCATGCGCAATGCACAAAGAGAGTGTGTAGGGCATCTCCAATTTAAGTAAATAACCTAAAACAAGGACACACGTTATGATGTAAAGGTATTATCCTATAATAAAAATATGAGATAAATCAGTTCTGGATCATTACGACTCTAGATATCCTCACAAACTTCTACATACTCTCCCAAAACCTATCAAAGAATGTTATCTTCAGTATCTAAGGCCATGTTGCTATCTTTCTCAATCCTTGATGGGTAACCTGATGCACATTCGTGAAACAAAGGAAGTACTCAAGTAGCCCTAATAACCAAACGAGTTAAGTTATCTCTTCTAGCATCCAACCCAACCTATCCAACAAATGTGTCAAGCTTCTAATAATGAAGCTATTGTTAGAATCTATGTCACAAGGTTCAGCGAACTTCAACCTTGAGGTTCGAATTTTGGCGAACCTTAAAAAAATTTTGAGGTTTGGCGAACCTCATCGAACCTCATAGTCATTAACCAAGTGCATAGATCAAAACTCATAACCTCATGTCACAACTCAAGCTTGTAATGTATCCTTGCAGTTTCCATGATCGTGATAAAATTTTTATGTTTATTGATGTTGATATCTTACTATTTTATCCTATTTTTCAAATTAAACTTAGCATATGTATATATATAGAAAATGTATATAGACGAACCTAATGGCGAATCTCATCAAACAATTCGAACACGAACCGAACCTAATCATTGTCGAACCCGAACTCGAACCCGAACCATGTGACATAGGTTAGAATTATTGTATGTGGCTCTCTCATCTTCTAGTAAATTTACTAGAATGATACATTTATTATCTAATGTCTCTCGAAAATATGGTCCTCTATACAAGCAATATTACCTCTCTCTAGTCTCATGATAAATAAGATAAGATAACTTTATAAATGTCCAATGAATGACGACAAAAGTTGGTCAAGACTCAAAAGATTATTCCTCTCCAATAAAATTAAGTTCACAAATACACATCTAACAAGTAGCTAAAGGAATTTTGTTAGGTAAACTTAACTTGGTGAAAGAGTCAAAGTTGCTCAATCAAATAGTGGTGGTTTCGAGCACATGGTTTTGCTTGCCCATTGTTTGCATTTAATAAGTCTTTAAAAGGCATGGGAATACTTCATTGTAATGGGCTAGGTTTTGGAAAAATTGTCATTGATGTCAAAGGGTAAATGGGCCAGCATTGGTTTGGTGATTTGTGTGCACAAATCAAGTAAATTTGGGTACAAGGATCCTCTAGATTGGTAGCCCTTGTCACGCCATTTCGTTTGATAGGTGGCACGCCTTGTGGGTCCTCTTGGTTGGAGAAATATTAATTTTTTTGAAGGTTGATGCCCCAAAGTTGGGTTTAGCACCAGCACTTTTGCCCCAAAGGTTAATGATCTTAAAACTTTCTTGCTGCCCTAAAAGAAGATCAAAATTATATTTTAAATAGGCCTACAATCATGTGTCCTAATCTGCCTTCAAAAGAGAGTCTATGAAACACAAAAAAAAAAATTGAAGTGTTCTAAGCCCCCTCTAAACAAGACAACTCTCTACCTTCAGGTCAGCTCCAAACAAAGGTGCCCTTTCAAATGAAATTACTCTTGTCTGCTCAAGTCAGCCCCAGTTAAGGGCCCCTCCAAAACACAGATATATATCCAACTCGTGGCATCAAAACGAGTAAGAAAAGAGGCACTGAATTAAGAACAAATCTTGAGCCCTAACAGCATACATCTGAAGAAGGCCGCGCAAGCTTGGAGATTAGTTATCTGTTGTGGTGGAATGTTTTGAAGCTGGCTCAAACTATGATAAGTCTGGTAAGATTTGCTTCTCTTGTTTGAAGCATTACAGAACAGATTTTCCTCCTCTTTTGGAATCAAATTATACATGTTCTAAGCTCTAATCCGAGTTCATCCTGAGGCTAAAACCCGAGCTCTTCTGAGGCACACTGTGATCTGTTTGAGGCTACTTTTCTGGTATGTTTTTAAGCTCAATGCTGAGGCTAGCTTCGGCCCTCCTGAGGACCCTTCTACGGCTGTCTCAAAGGCCAAATTTTGGCCCCCCTTCCTCAGGCTATATCTCTGTTCGAAATTCAAATTCTAAGGCATTTGTTCAGTCCCCCTTTTCAGGCTGTTCTGTGAATGTTTCGGGGTGTTTTAAGACAGATCCAAGACTATTTCAGCGTTATAACAGAGTTCTTTTGGAGGCTAGTCTGAGGCAGAATGAGAGTAGTTTTGATGGCAAAACAAATCTCTGCTTAGGACTAATCTAAAGTTTACTTGAAGTCATTCTTGGAGTCTCTCTTAAGCAGCCTTGAAGTCACTTTTAAGCAGACATAGAACTCACTCTGGAGCATACCTTGAAGTCATTCTTGAGCAGATCTTGAAGCTGTCCTTGATGCATACCTGAATATCATTCCTGTAGAAGGTTGAAGCAGAGATTGGTGCATGTCTTGATACTTGCGGAAGTTTTATAACAGAAGTCCTAAAGCAGCCCTCTAATAAAATTGTGGAGCAGAGTTTTGCGCAAACCTTGACGAACTTGTGAGGCAAATCAAAGGCAGACTAAGGGCACTTGTATTGATGAGCTGAGGTGTGCATTTTATTTGTTGAACTGTCTACAGTATGAATTAATGCGGCACACAAGTTGGACATGACAGAGGAGCAGTACTGAAGTTGTAAATAACTAGGTTTTGAATGTTGTTGTAATTGGGTCGCTGTCCCTGGTACAAGAGCTCAAGAAGAATTTAATTCATCTTTTATTTTATAGGGTGGCAGGGTGGTGCTAGGGGAGGAAGTTGTAGCTTCCTTCAGGAGGTTGTTGCCTCCTAGTGGATGCCGGTAAACCAGGGGTTGTAGCTCCTTCCAGTAGTGGCTGGTAAATCTCTTGGGATCGTAGCCCTTCCAGTTGTAGCTAGTGAACCAGAAGTTCTCAATATTTCCAACAATTGGTATTAGAAAAGATTACCCTCTAACAGTATAATCACTGAAGGGAAGATCATAAACAAGCATGGATCATATGGAAGGAATCTCTTCAAGGAAAATTATGGTAGTTTATGGAAATGATTATCCACTATGGAGCAGTTGCATGGAAACCTACTTGAAGGCTATAAAAGTGGATGTTTGGCTCTGTGAAAATTCCGCTATCCGGAATCCTACTGCAGCAGCTGATTAAATTTCTTCTATTTGTCTAACTGATCAAATTATTTAACGTATGCTACAGTAAATATCGAAATAAAATACATTGCAGTCTTCACAATAAAAATGGAAGGAAAAATACTAGCACAAGTATACACATATTAACACCGTTTTTTTTTAACAATTGTCCCTAGAAAAACCCAATGCGGGAAAACCGATGCAGTAGCTAAGGGTTTGTATATTATGCAGTAATTTTCTGAGTACAAATCAATGATTTTCGAATCTGACAAATCATATAAAGAAATATGACAAGCAAAATCTTGTGAGACAAATCTCACTCTGTCACGGGAATCCGGCACTGACCTGCACCTGAAACGAGCTGCTTTGCGCTGCCTGTGCGCAATGACTACGTCACCCATGCATTCTCTGCGTCACAACTGAAGTTGCTCTCTGTCTCTATGCTGGATCTCTCTACTGGCTAGAAACTTGGATCTACTGGCCTTCGGAAACTCCCTCCAGGAACTGGCACTCACCCTTTGTTGTCTCCTTAACAGAAAAACAAACTCCCTCTGCAGCTTTGCGTAGTCCCCTCGTAGCCTCTGCGTCACTAGCTCTACGCAATTGTCTGTGACTTCTACTGCCTCCTCTGTTATGCCCTCTCCAGATTAGGAATTCTTCCACCTGGAAATTATCCCTGCGCCTCTCTGTGAGAATCATCTCGATCGATCTTCTCCCTGAGTACTACTCACTAAAGAATTTCGATCTTTGGATTCTTTATTTGTCTCGATGTGTTTTCCAAATGCCCCCACCAAGTCATTCTTATAATCTTCTCGTTGTGACTTCAACGACCGAGATTAAATCGTTAATCAACGGTTAAGATTAAAATAACTTGATCTTCGTCTTCACTAGAAGATTCACACTCTGTTTTAATTAATGGATGTTATTTTAATATCCTAAATTTAGACTTAGGGTCTCATTAAAAATAATTAATTAATTTCATAAAACATGATCTGAGTGGAATTTCCCAAAACACTTTCTGGGTTCTTTGGAATACATGTGCCTAAGCCTTCTTGCAAAGTTTGAGACTTAGAGCACATCTGATGCTACCACAAATCAACACTCCATCTTAGCGAGGAATGTGCTCTAACAATACAACCATTTGAAGTACTGGTCTGGTTCTGCAACATCTCCCTCTGCGCTGCTGATGTTTGACACTATTGCCTATCAACATTGCGTTGTTGCATCTGTGCTACTGCTGACCCTGCTTACAGCTGCCAACTGCTATTGCACTGCAACTTCTTGATATTTGTTGTTGTTGTAACTGAGGACCCATCTACTACTGAAACGAATTCTCAACCATACCCATCTGCTCCCTGAACTGAATGAATTTAGCTCTTCCCAGAGCCTTTGTGAGTACGTGTGCTACCTAATCTCCTATGGGGACATACTGCAGTTGTACTGCCCCACGCTAAACAAAGTCTCGAATAAAATGACATTTGATATCTATGTGTTTGGACCGATCATTGTGAAAAATTCTTAATCTAAGAAACCCTACTGCAGCATCTTGATTTACTTCTCCTACTTGAATTAAGTTACAAGTTAATTCCTGAAATATTCAGTAAATTAGCGAAGTAAATACAACTAGCAGCCTACACATACAGATCAAATACTGAATAACATGCTCATAGACAAAGTGACACACAGATTTTCTTGACAAATGTCCCCGGAAAAACTCAATGCGGAAAAACCAGTGCAGCTAGCTCTGGAGGGTTTTCATTATTATGCAGATTCTAAGTACAACGATCCTAGCCACCAAAATTGGTTCACCTAATAGAGAAATAAAATGGCAGCAATACCTCTATCCTCAGAGACAGAAAATTTGGTTGATTCACACACTCAAACGGGATTTACAGAACTTGAGCCCTTTCTGGCCCACCAGAAACCCCAGCGCTGCTCTGAAGCCCTCTGCGTCAGCCTCACTGGCCTATGTCAGCCTCTGCACTACTCAGGAAGGGCCTACATCACCCTTGAAGGGCTTACGCTGCCCCTGCACTGCCCTGACTGGGCCTGCGTGGCTCCTACTGTCTCTGCACTGCCCCTGCTGGGCTCTGGCTAGACTGCGTAGCACCTGGTTGCCTCTGCGCTGGTCTAGAATGTTGCTTCTCTGCCTTCGTTGTACTCTTGGCCTGGGATCAAACCATCCCCTTGCCAATACTGCGCCTCGCTGCGACTGAAACACTTCTGAAATTCTTAGCAAACCACGCCCTAGAATCTCAGCTTAGCTTTAGTGCTCCGCCAATGTGTGTGTTCTCCAACTGACCCCAAGCCCTTCTCTTATATACTTTTCTCGTTGGAAAACCAATGGCCGTGATCTAATCTCTAATCGAAGGCTAAGATTAGAAGCTACTTGATCCGCGTCACTTAAGTCATTCTCATCACATGTTTAATTTAATTCACTTTAATCTTTTAATTTTCCTAAGTTAGACTTAGGGTCCTTAATTAAAAAGATTAATTATTTGAATATCTCTTAAACCTGATGGAATTCTTCTAAATGCTTTCTGGGTCTTGGAGATCTCATGTACTCCAGCTCCTCCACATTTGGGAGTTAGAGCACATCTGATGCTACGCCAAAATCTCAACAATCATGAAATACTGGATTCTCAGAGTGCTTGATACAACTCTGATTGTCACAGTAAACACTAGTCAGTGCCATCATCTTTCTGAACAAGCTTACAAGAAGCTTAATAAGCCATATGGCTTCGCACGTTGTTGTGTTGGTTGCCATATACTCTACTTCGGTTGAGCTCAGTGCTACCGACTTCTGCGTCCTGCTGCACCAAGAGATCATTCCTAATCCAACATTGAAACAGTACCCGAAGGTACTCTTTCAGTCTGTTGAACTTCCTACCCAATCTACATTTGTAAACCCGCTCAATCTGACATCATCTCCTCGGGTGTATTACAACCCGTATCTGACTGTTCCATGCATATATCTGAGAATGTGCCTCGCTGTTGCACAATGTACCCTTTTTGGTTCCACGATGAACTGACTAAGGGTGTTGACAGCAAAACAAATGTCTGGCCTGGTGTTGACCAGATAGATGAGTGACCAAATGAGTTGTCTGTACAAGGTGGGGTCCACTTCCTTGTCCCCTGATGCATCTATTTTCTTCCAGTTGGTTATCATAGACATTGCCATGGACCGACAATCCTACATTCTGAACCTCTTCAGAATTTCCATGGCATATCTTCCTTGCCCTAAGAAGATCTCTCCATTATTCTGCCACACTTCCAATCCTAGGAAATAATGCATCAACCACAAATCCTTCATGTCGAATTCTGCTTCAAGATTCTTCTTGCAGTCCTTTATGAGCCTAGATGACCTTGTAAGAAACAGATCAACTACATATAATACCAAAATTAGAGGCTCATTCTCCACTATTAAATAGTAGAGATTGGGATCTGCATCACTCTTGACGAATCCCAACTGTTGCAAGTAGCTATCAATCCGACCATACCAAGCTTTGGGTACTTGCAAGGGTACACCCATACAGGGCTTCGAAGCCTTCAGGCTGTTCAATGCACGACTCCTCTTTTATCACCCCATTCAAGAATGTTGTCTTGACATCCATTTGGTGAATCTCCCATCCCATCTGAGTTGCTAGAGATATAACAGATCTGATGGAGGTGTATCTAGCTACAGAGGCGAAGGTCTTTTGGATGCCCCTTTGCTACGAATCTAACCCTAGGAGATGAAGGTCTTTCTGTGCATACCCCTTTGCTACGAACCTAGCCTATTCCTTCTTTCTATGCATACCCCTTTGCTACGAACCTGACCTTGTACTTCTCCACGCTACCATCTACAGTGTACTTGATCTTGTAGATCCATCTCGATCCTACAACTGATCTATCCTCAGGTCTAGGCACAACTTCCCAAACATCATTTGTCATGATAGAACTATACTCTTGTACCATGGCATCCACCCATAATTGGTGTTGTACAACTTCCTGAAAACTGGAGGGTTCTTCTACCCGTGCTACCAATGCTTGGTACCTATCAGGTTGTCTACATTGCCTCTTCTCGGTTATGGGAGCTCCAATGAATTCCTCTGCGTCCCTCAGTGTCTGTCGCGCCCCCCTACTGGTTCTACCACTAGTGGTAGGAGGTTCTCTCAATTCCTCCTGTTCCTGTTGTTCCATCTACTAAGAACTGCCAGAATCTTCTCCTCCCGAGGAAATCCTAGTACTAGTCATTGTACTCGATCCTAGTGTTTGTCTTCCTACATGTCCTCCCTGCAGTCCCTACTGCTGTTGGACTAAAGGAACTTCTGCTAACTAATCCTCTATTGGCATCTCACGAGATTTCCTAAAAGCTCTATCTTCCATGAACTTAGCATCTCGTCTCACTACAATTTTCCTAATGCTAGGAATGTAGATTTTGTATGCTTTTGAGGTCTCGCTATATATTACGAGATACCCCTTTTCTGCAGTCTAATCAAGTTTACTTCTCTTCTCATCTGGTACATGACAATATGCCAGACTTCGAATATCCAGAGTGTAGAAAATTCTAATTTCCCACCCCGGTTTTCAGTTTTCGCCTTATTACTCCAAAATAATTAAATGCCCTTTCCCATATCCATACATTTAATAAACTGGAAAATAAATTTTGCTGAAAACACAAATTCTAGAAATTTTTCAGAATGCTGAAAATGCAGAAATAAAATAACAGCAGTAACAAACAGTCATTCAACACATCATAACTCAGTATTTTTGGTCAAGGTGACCCTGGAAAAACCCCCTACAACTCTTGGGGAAAACCGGTTCCAAATCCTTCTTATTTGCGGAAAAATGCTTCTTCCGATGATAGAAATATTCGGCAAAATAAATAATCAGCAAACGAGACTTTTACAACTTATCTCTTTTTCCGTGCTTAACCACCGCCTCGGAAAACGTACAGCATGACGAAATAGAACGACGGTAAATCACATGGTTTCAAAATCGCATTTGTGTGCTAAAGGCCCCTAACTGAAGCTGTCTTGCGAAAATGTCTTCTTAAATGCTAAAATGCTACATTGGAATGTGTGCCAAGCTGCTGCCTCCTTCTCCTCACTGCCCAGAAATCTCCCTTGCTCTCTTGCTCTCCTTCTCTCAATCTGCTCATGAAAGAATGAATGACCTTTTCCTCCTTTTCCTCCTTTAACCTAACCCTAAGTGACTTTTGAGGAATCCCTAAATCCAATGGCTGAGATAGATTGAGATCTAGGGCTGAGATTAAATGCTCATTTAAATCTCACTTTCTATTTTTTAATTCACCCCACTTTAATAAAGCCCCACTTAGTCTTTTATTTCCAAAGTCACTTTTTCCTTTCTAATTTTACATTGACTTTATTTAAAGTCACTTTAACTTTAGTAACTTTATCACTTAAAGTCACTTTAAAATTAGATTTGACTTTATAACTTTATAAAGTCACTTTAGTAACTTAATCACTTAAGTCACTTTTAAATTAGATTTAACTTTATAAAAAATTATAAAGTTACTTTAGGAGAAAAATTAAATTCTTTTGGACACTTTTCCCTAGGCCAAAGATCAAAGCCTTAGGGAACCACCTGTCCTCCGGTACCAAATTTCAACACAGAGGTGACCTACTTCTGGTTTCCTCTCTGTGAAAACTCCTTCAGGTGTTTCTTCCGCAATACTCTGTGAGGAGTTCTATTCTGGATATACACATTTGATCCAAGTGGATATTGGTGGTCACCGACCTATTCCATTTGGACCCCCAACATCGGTTCTTTCAGTTTTGCACTTTCAGCACAACTTACTATTTTTAGCAGGTTTTTGGGTCCTGAACTTCTGGAACTGTTTTGGGGCCTTAATGATCTAGGTGGATATTGGTGGCCACCCACCTATTCCATTTGAAATGCCACCATCAATTCTTTCAGTTTTTCAGTTTCAGCACAACTTACTACTTTTAGCAGTTTTTCGGGCTCTGAACTTCCAGAGTCATTTTGAGGCCTTAAACGACGTTTTTTGGGAAAACCGGGAGCAACATGGGTCCATGGACTGATGTTTCTCACATCAAAAGTTGTACTCCTTAGATAGATCTTTCTAATGAGGTATGGTGCACGTCAAACGGAGATCGTATCCCAAAGTTACGTCTCCGAGAAGTTGAAACACCAATTTACCCAAACGAGGCCCATAGTTTTGGCGCTTCATTTCCTAGGGTTAGATTTTTGGATGTTTAGAGTTTTACAATGTTTCTCAATAATAAATAGGCTCTCGAGCCTCATTGTAACATAGTTCAGAGGCATGTAGCCTCCACATCTCTTCTCAGAGATAAGCTGCCAGTGCCCTAGCTAGTTTATTTCCATTATGTCTGTAAGCATATTTCTGTTATTTGATATTAATGAAATGAAGTATTATTTCTATTGCATATCTGTGTTTATGTCTATTTCTGTATTTTATTGTGTTCCTGCATAAATCCGGATCAGTGGTATCAAAGCGGTATGCTCTTTCTCTGTTTTTCTTTACATGTCCCCAACGCGATCAGGGTATAAGGAGTTAGGGCTCGATCTGGTTGAACCCTTGCAAGATCAGCCTCGCAAACCCTAACGACCTCCAATGGCGGAAAAAAAAAGAAAGACGAGGAAGCAGGAGATCCTATCAACATATTGCTCGAGGAGGACCTCGAGAAACAAAGGAACGCGATGATGGATAACTTTGCTCAGATCCTTCAACGGTTGCCCACCTACGGCGCATCTGCATCCAACAACCACTCTAGAGGCGCCGCTCCCTTCAAGGTACAAGTAAACTTTGACATTCCTTTATTTGAAGGCCAAATAGATGCAGATGTCGTCGATAGATGGTTGAATTTGCTAGAAGGGTATTTCTCGGTCCATGATTTCTCCGACCAAGAAAAGATTATTTTTGGACTCCTCAAAGCCGCCCCCCATGTCAAAGACTGGTGGGAAACCTACTGTGAGCAAAAGGACAAGGGGGAACCCCCTCTATTCTCAGTCGCACCCACTTGGAATTCATTCCGAGCGACATCAAGGAACAATATTACCCCGTGGGGAGCTATGAGGACAAGTACATCCAATGGACCACGTTGCGGCAGCAAAGGGATCAAGATGTGCACGAACTGACGAATTTATTCTTGCGCACAAAGTTCTGTATTAAAGATTCAGAGAGACATTTGGTGCTCAAGTACCACAGTTGTATGTGTTGAGATTTTGTGTATTTGGGGTAGCATCAGTTGTGCTCTAGCTCCCAAATTTTGTGGAGGGACTAGAGTACACTTAATCTACAAGACCCAGAAATTGATTTGAAAATTTTCATTTGGTTTAGGATATAGTAAATTAATTAATTATTTTAATGTATTTCCTAAGTTAAAACTTAGGGAACTTAAATAATTAAAGTGAATTTAATTAAACATGTGATGAAATTGTCTTAAGTCACACGGATCAAGCTTTCTTTTCATCTTAGCCATTGATTCAAGATCTGATCATGGTCGTTGGTTTCCCAATGAGAAAAGTATAAAGGAAAGGCTTGGGGTCATTTGTAAAGACACACAGATGCAGAGCACTGAAGCTAAGCTGAGATTCTAGGGCAGGGTTTCCTAAGAATACTCAAAAGTGTTTCAGCTGTAGAGAGGGGAATTTAGGCCAAGGGGATGATCTAATCCCGGAGTCTAGAATACACAAGAGGCAGAAATCAGATCAGAGGACAGCGCAGAAACAGGAGAGCAGCAGTAGCAGCAAGGACAGCGCAGTCCCTCAAGGACAGCGTGATTTACTGCAGGAAACCCTCAGGGGTTATGCAGAGACCCTAAGGGGCAGCATAAGGACTGCGTCACCCAGTCTGGGGTAACGCAGCCCTTTCCAGAGCAGCGCTAAGGGACGCAAAGGCTTCAGACGCTGACGTAGGGACTTCAGAGGCAACGCTAGGGTTTCTAGGCCCTAATTTTGGCTGAGTTCTGTAAATCTCGTTTAAGGGTGTGGATCAGTCATTATTTTGGCCCTAGATCAGTCAGTGAGCTGTAGATCTAATATTTCTCTGTCAGGTTTTCCAAATCTAGAACCCAAGCTTGTTTTATTCAGAAAATTCTTAATAATAAAACCCTCCAGCAACCAGAGACCGATTTTCCCACATTGGGTTTTTCCGAGGACTATTTGTCCATAAATAACTATCACTTTGTCTATGTGTGCATGAACTTGTTCTAGATCTAGATTGGTGGAGATCTGTTATGTGTTTTGCTTCGATTTTAACTTGAATTTATTCAGTTATAACTTGTCTAAGTAGGAGGAGCATAACCAGATTAACAGTAAATAATTTCTGCATAGTGTAATGATTAAGAAATTTCCATAGTCTGCACAAACACATTCAGGAGGAAATGGAATTCCTCGACATCACCTCTCTTGGCACGACATATCGCTATGCTGCCAAGATCGAGTAGAAATTTAAATAGAAGAAGCGAGACTTTGGATCCGCGAATCCGAAGCCAGGGAAAGGCGCCCCCAAACCACAGAACAGGGGGCAGAGCCAAAGCAGGGTGACTCAGAACACCACCACAAATCCAAAGAAGCACACAAGGAGGTGGTGTGAATTTCATAACAGCCCCACTCACAGTGCAAACGAGTGTCGGGCCAAACAGTCGCTGGTGGCCGAATTAAAGGCAACCAAATCAGATGCGTGTTCTGATCCTGAGCCAAAACTAGACAAGGGAGATGACAAAGGGAAGCAGATCATTGATGCGGACCCCAGTGCCATTGTTGCCACCACCAAGCTCTAGAAGGAGGATCCCGAGGATCTAGAAGAGGGGGAGCGCCTCTTCCATTCGCAGATATGGGTGAAGGGTTCTCCATTGCAATTTATTGTCGATAGTGGAAGCCAAAAGAACCTCATTTCAGTAGAGGTCGTGAAGCGGCTCGACCTACCAACCATAGCACACCCACAGTTGTATACCATTGGGTGGCTTCACGAAGGAAGAGATCTCCGCGTCCGACAGCAGTGCCGCCTTTCGTACAACATCAAGCCATTCACGGATGAGGTACTTTGTGATGTTGCTCCTCTTGATGTGTCTGATGTATTATTGGGCCAACCATACTGGTGGAGGCAACATGTTGTGTATGAGTCTAGGCCTCGTGTTGTTATTATTACTTTGGGAAATAACTTGTATAGAATACCGGAGGTAGTACCGCCTCATGTCATCTCTTTGACTACTGCAAAACAACACAGTAAGATTGTTTCCCAAACTAGGAAATTTATTTTCCTTACAACTTGCTCATAGGGAAAGAAAAATATTGTGGCCACAACCTCGAAACAAGGCTCCCCTGCACGGCTGTAGCAGATGGACAAAGTCATGGAAGAATACAAGGACATTTTCTCCTCACTCACAGAGATTCCTCTACACTGTCAGGACAAGCACTCCATTGATCTGACCCCCAACGCACCGCCGCCTGATGTGGCCATACCTCATGCGACTACACAGACAGAATCCACACATGTACTGTCTGAGGCTGATAAAGAAACCAAATTTACTTAACGCATCCAGCATGTCCGCCTGCAGGTCCATGACATCTTCGACAAATCTAATACCCAGTTCAACAGAATTTGCCTCATCTCATGGAGGATTTCAACGCAATGGGGACCATTGCTTCCTAAGGGGGGAGGAATGATCCAGGTGGATATTGGTGGCCACCCACCTATTCCATTTGGACTCCCACCATCAGTTCTTTCAGTTTTTCACTTTCAACACAGCTTACTATTTTTAGCAGGTTTTTGGGTCCTGAACTTCCAGAGCCGTTTTGGGGCCCTAATGATCCAAGTGGATATTGGTGGCCACCCACCTATTCCATTTGAAACGCCACCATCAGTTCTTTCAGTTTTCAGTTTCAGCACAACTTACTATTTTTAGCAGTTTTTCGAGCCCTAAACTTTTGGAGCCGTTTTGAGGCTCCAAACAACGTTTTTTGGGAAAACAAGGAGCAACATGGGTCCATGGACTAATGTTGCTCACACAAAAAGTTGTACTCCTCGGATAGATCTTTCTAACGAGGTATGGTGCACATCAAACGGAGATCGTATGCCAAAGTTACGTCCCCAAGAAGTTGAAACACCAATTTACCCAAACGGAGCCCATAGTTTTGGCGCTTCATCTACTAGGGTTAGGCTTTTGGATGTTTAGATTTTTACATTGTTTCTCAATAATAAATAGGCCCTCGAGCCTCATTGTAACAACGTTCAAAGACATGTAGCCGCCACATCTATTCTCAGAGATAAGCTACCAGCGCCCTTGCTAGTTTATTTCCATTATGTCTGTAAGCATATTTCTGTTATTTGATATTAATGAAATGAAGTATTATTTCCGCTGCATCTCTGTGTTTATGTCTATTTCTGTATTTTATTGTGTTCCTACATAAATCCAGATCAACATTTGTGTTACATGCCTCTGCCATAAGAGTCTAAGCGAGTCTAGGTCATATAACATAGCTTTTGTTGCCCCAACAATAGCTTTGTTCTTCCACTCTGCTACACCATTCTGATATGGATTGTATGGAGTTGTCCTTTCTCTCTTGATGCCCTCCTTTCCGCAGAAATCTGTGAAGTCTCTGTTTGTATATTCTGCACCGTTATTTGAGCACAATAGCTTTATTTTCTTCCTTGTCATGTTCTCCACGAGAGCTTTAAACTCTCTGAACCGATCAAAGACCTCATCCTTGGTCTTTAGGAAGTAGATCCAGGTTTTCCTGGAGTAATCATCAATGAAGGTGACAAAGTATTCGTCGTCGTTGAGAGCTCTAGTGGACATTGGGCCACAAATGTCTGAGTGTATCAATCCTAATACGCCTTCTGCTCGGTTATCACTTCTGGGAAAAGATGCAATGGCGTACTTCCCTAGTACGCATCCTCTGCATACGTCATCATGCTCTGTACTAAGGACTGTTACTCCAGTAACAGTATCTCTGAGCATCCTCAGTGCTCCCTGGTGCAAATGTCCCATTCCACGATGCCATAGTTCATTCAGATTTCTCTCGCCATCAAGATTGCTGCCTATCAGTGTCATTGGAGACTCAAGCTGCAATCTGTATAGTTTATTGCTTCGAGTTCCAATTTGCCTCTTCTTCTTCCAGCTCAGATGCTTAACGTATGTCTTCTTCTCAATGAAGTATACATCGTATCCCTTGTCCTGTAACTGGGACACTGAAATCGGTTTCATTCCTAGCCCTAGCACATGCAACACATTAGTGGCTCTGATGCTGGTTCCTGCTTTCGTCTGAAACACTATGGTGCCTCTCCTTGATGGAGTGCATTATTTTTTGTTTCCCATAGTGATCTGGAAGTCCATCTAATCTTCCTGATAGCTCAAGAAATATTCTCGTACTCCAATCATGTGAGCTGAAGCACCGCTATCAATGTACCAAACACCTGCAAACACTGAACTTGACAAACATGCGAAATCTTCTTCCAATCTAGAAGACAATTCAAAGACATCTAAATTTTCCATACTTATCTGTCCTATTTTCCCTTCGAATTCTAATGCTTTTGCAGTCCAGCAAAAACTGCGTCCCTCCTAAAGATTGCTCTACGTTGAACTTGTTGCACATCTCCCTCTGTCACTGGCAAATTTCGATTCGGAAATTTTTCTCTCTGTCGACTCACTTAGAGAGATTTTCCACGAAAATTTGTCCTCCTGGACTGGATTACGCAATCCTTTAGGGAATTTGATTTACTGCCTGCGCAATCTCCTGACCTCACTCTTCTGTTCAGCAATGGCTCTTCTGGATCTGTTTTCTTTGCTATGATACCATGTGAAAAATCTGTTATCCGGAATCCTACTGCATCAGCTGATTAAATTTCTTCTATTTGTCTAACTAATCAAATTATTTAACGTATGCTACGGTAAATATCGAAATAAAATACACTGCATTCTTCACAATAAAAATGCAAGGAAAAATACTAGCACAAGTATACACACATTAACACTGTTGTTTTTGGACAATTGTCCCCGAAAATCCCAATGCGGGAAAACCAGTGCAGCTGCTGAGGGTTTGTATTTTATGCAGTAATTTTCTGAGTACAAATCTATGATTGTCGAATCTGACAAATCATGTAGAGAAATTTGACAAGCAAATCCTTGTAAAACAAATCTCACTCTGTCACGGGAATCCAGAACTAACCTGCACCTGAAACGAGTTGCTCTGCGCTGCCTCTACACAGTCACTATGTCACCCACGCAATCTCTACGTCAATAATGAAGTTGCTCTCTGCATATGTGTTGGATCTCTCTGCTGGCTGGAAACTAGGATCTACTGGCCTCTGAAAACTCCCTCCGGGAACTGGCACTAACCCTCTATTGTCTCCTTAACAGAAAAACGAACTCCCTCTACAGCTCTGCGCAGTCCCCTCGTAGCCTCTGCGTCACTGGCTCTATGCAGTTGTCTGTGACTTCTACTGCCTCCTCTGCTATGCACTCTCCAGATCAGGAATTCTTCCAACTAGAAATTATCCCTGCCCCTCTCTGTGAAAATCCTCTCGATCGATCTTCTCCCTGAGCACTGCTCACTAAAGAATTTCGATCTCTGGATTCTTTCTCCATCTTGATGTGTTTTCCAAATGCCCCAACAAGTCCTTCTTATAATCTTCTCATTGAACTTCTACGATCGAGATTAAATCATTAATCAACGGCTAAAATTAAAATGACTTGATCTTCGTTTTCACTAAAAGATTCACACTCTGTTTTAATTAATATCCATTAATTATTTTAATTTCCTAAGTTTAGACTTAGGGTCCCAATAAAAATTTTCATAAAACATGATCTGAGTGCACTTTCCCAAAACGCTTTCTGGGTTCTTTGGAATACATGTGCCTAAGCCTTCCTGCACATCCGGTGCTACCACAAATCAACAAGCTCTCCATCGTAAATGGCTATGTTGTACCTATTTTGTCACAAGCCCAAAGAAGCACTTGTACAAATTTTTTCAAAGATCAAAATCATCATCCAGTGAGTTCTTATGTCATTGTAAACCCAATTTCTGCAAATTGTAATGTAAATGATGCTAGTAAAACCGTTTAATTATGTCACAACTTAGGTAAGCCTATGATTTTGGCGACAAATTTGATCCTAGGAGGTTTTTTAACCTCACCACATTATATGTGTTTCTAAAGACGCATAATCAACATAGTTTTTCCTCCCATTTAACCCCAAAGCTAGGGTGGAATTTATTGACAAAGTCTGAGGTGAGTCCTAGTGTTTTTAGTCGAGTTTTTGTAAAAGTGGTTTGGGAATAATTTAAGCTATTTAGTCGGGAATAATTTAAGCTATTTGACTAAATTATTTTATTACAAATCACTTGGTCTACTAGATCATATTGTGTCGCAGAATTGGGTAATTATTTTTGTTGAAGAATGTAACCAAGTTCGGTCTTCATAAATGTATTTGAGCCATTATGTAATGTACTTATCAAAGAATGAAAAAGAAAAAAATTATTATTGTTACAATGACTTATTAAAGCATGGGTTTCATGCCTAGGTCATCTTTTATTAGTCAGAGTCCCCATCGTGGACTCCTAGGATTTATATTGTCATTAGAGTCATTGTATATTTTAAGAGAGCCTTCTTGGGCTTTTGAATCATGTAAAAAGAATTATTTTTTAGTCAAAAACGAATTTCGTCACCTCCACACCAAGTCGGCCCTTGCTGGATTGTAAATTTGTGTAGATGTTCTATGCTTGATGCAACTTTACTTTAAATCCGATATCAAATAGCAATCACATAAACACGAAAGTAAAATGCTGATAGAACATACCAATAGATCGACAGAAGACAAGCCAAAAATACACTTAACTTGATCAGCAAAATATATGTGTTGTGGTGCGTTACGGCGGTCAATAGGATGCTTCAACCAGCAAAGTCTCCTCACAGTCAGCCAACCAGAATGTGTCACGAAACCCTCAAGACAGCTCTACAATAGTCAACCCAAAGTCAGCAAAAGTCAATGTTGTCTAGTCAATGGTCAACGCAGAACAGCAGCAACAGAAAGTCAACGCAGCAAGGTCAAAAGTCAACATTCAGCCTCGATTTTTGTGCCAAAAAATGTGGACTGCAGAGATCGAAGTTTTGGGAGAGTTTGAGGTTAAGTTGACCAAGCATTGACCAAAGTCAACGTTGGTCAAAGTTGCGCTGAAACCCTAGATCAGATTAGAAAACCCTAGTTGTTGATTTCCCACATGTGAGAGAAGAGAAGCCTCCAAATGTGAGATCGAACCAACAGATACAAGAGAGAAAATGTATGATGAGTGATGGTGAAAATGACCTCCAACGTCGACCAATATATATCCATCCATCTGTGAGGGTGTGTGACACATCTGTTGGGGCTCCAACCCTACATTACAATTCTGGCCGACCTTGCACATAAATGGAATTAATTCAAAATAAATGTTCTGCTCATCAGATCAAGATGATCTTTAGATCGATCTTGCACCTCTCCGAAAGAGGAATCCAATAAAAATTTTGGCATCGTCATCTAAGCATTACAACATGGAGTTTGGACCTAGTTGTACAAAATTAACACAGATCAAGTCAGTGTGAAAGGAAGCAATTAGACCCACAAGAAGCCTATATATACAAGTGCAGCTCGATCTACTTGCTCACCAACGCAACAAGTTCGATATACAAGAAGTCGTACAGTAAAAAGTGCGAAGTGCAAGAAGAAGGAAAAGTGCAGGATCGAAATTCTTGGGCTAGTTTATCTCTCTCTCTCTACAAAATTGTTGGGCAGTTGCAGGATCGAAGTTGTTGGAGTTGCAAGGTGGAAATTTTGCAGTTGCAGTAGGTCGAAGTTGCAAGAGGTCGAAGTTGCAGGAGGGTTGAAGTATTGTTGCTACATAGGTCAAAGTGTTGCATAGGTCTAATCAGTGTTGCATGATCCTTTCCCCCCCCCCAAGGATCCAAGGTCGGAATAGCATCCCATACCGATCCTTCAACGAAACTGCTGATCCGAAAATCAGATCCGCGGTTCCGCTGTTTTGAGGCGATTCCTGGAAATCTGGAACCACCCAAGGATTTGCGATTCTGAATTCCCAATCCACGAATCCGGAAAAGGATCCGTTGGGGATCCGTGGATGTTCAGGCATGGATCTGCGTGGATCGCCAGTGGATCCAGAGGGAGATGGACGGTTCCACGGCGTTCTAAATTTTTAAAAAGAAATCTTTGACCTAAGTTGGGTTGGGGCTTTCCGGACACTCCCAAGGTGCTCCCTTGATGCTCCTTAGATGCTTCCTAGATGCTCCCTCCTGGTAATGTTAAATTTTGGAAGTAAAAGAGACACTCTTCTTAATTTTTCATTTTCATCCTTTTACTTAAATTTTTAACATTACCATGAAATGACTCCGGATGTTTGAGAGTGGTTCCAGCCTCATCGGACTTCATTTGGAGAAAATATAATTTCATATCCTATTCAAAATTTAACAGATTTAACAGTTTTCGGGAATTCAGGATCAATGAGATTATGGCTTTTCGTTAGATTATATCATGTATGAGGGTATATCATTGGCATTTAATCAAGAGCACCAAGCCCTCTATGTGCTCATGTACCCTAGTGTTCATGGTGTTAATTGTTGAATTCCTTTGTCATGGCCTTAGCAAAAAATTACCTTTCGATCA
Source organism: Pinus albicaulis (assembly GCA_034641835.2). Lineage (NCBI taxonomy): Eukaryota > Viridiplantae > Streptophyta > Pinopsida > Pinales > Pinaceae > Pinus > Pinus albicaulis. Next base: position 19,004,891 of record CM076583.1, read on the forward strand.
AGTCAAAATAATTGATCAAGCATGTTAAGCTTTTTCCACCATATTTTAAGGCTTGGATTAGGTAGTTTGATTAAAATTGGGAAATGTTGACTAATATCCCTGGACAATCGAGGTAGAGGCAAAGGCGAGACAAGAGGAGAAGAATCTACATTCTAAATGGTTGATGCTCAAATAATTAACCATTGATGTACAATGGATGACATATCTATCTTGATTTGTATACAAATATGCATGTTTTCATATCTTCTACAACTAGTTTGGTATTTTGGATGTTTTTTCTAATATAAATGTAAATATATATATATAGAGTAGATGGTTTTGAGACGCTTCACTTCCTAGATTTTTGGGAAATGATGCTTCTGCGTATCTGCTTCCAAAAAACGCCCCCGCTTCGTGCAACATTGGATTGAACCCCTGTGAGCAGACCTCATATTTGAGGGGCTACAAGCCCTGTCTCAGCCCTGAAGTCCTGAGATCACACAACAATACCTTCATCGGTGAAAGCTTAGACTTGAAGGAACTTCAGACCAAGCTCAGCACCAAAAACTCGAACCTGTGACAAGTGTAAGAACAGTCATATTACTTGGTGTTGTAATATCCCGAAAGGACAGTCATAACCCTCAGACCTAAGTTGTCTCCACAGTGCCTCGGTCCTGTGCTCATAAACTTGGACTTGTGATAAACCTGTGAGGAGGCTTGGACTGTGGGCAGTTCATCTACAAGTGGCTTGGAACAGTGGACTGTTATCATTGCAAAAGGCTCGAATCTGTGTGGAGACATCTCAAATCTGTGAAAGGAGGACCTGTAGCTTTGAAGAGGCTCGGAGCTGCAATTTTGTGTTCGCCTGTGGAGCTCGGGTCACATAGAAGCTTGGATCTGCAAGTTTGTGGAGGGCTCGGACCTAAGACAATTACTTTATTGAAGCTCGGACTTAAGGCTAGAAAGATTAACCTATGGACTAACACCTCAGATTACAGTCACCTGTGGTTGTATTCTAGCTCAGACCTACAGCCTTATGGAGTTCATCTCTTGGACCAACAATTGATCATTCATCTGGAGGCTATACCTGTGGACAAGTCAACTGTAGGAGCTTGGAACAGTTCAAATATGTGAAACTTCAACCTCAGCACACTCAAAAATAGTGAAGAACTTGTGAGCCTTCAATAGTGATGAATTTGGAGGTGTAAAGGACTTGTGGACTAGTCAAGGAATTGAAGGCTTGAACAATGAAGACTTGGGTTGACTTGAAGAACCTTTGTGAAGACATCCTTGGAATCTATCTCTTGGACTTTTGAACAACATTCTTGAAGTCTCCTTTGAACATTATTGAAGAATATAATAGAGCAATATTTGGAGCAGCCTTTGAGGAAAGGTTGGGCTATATACATCTTGAAGAGAAACATTACCAAAGCATTGTTGAAGATCCCTTGTAGTTTGGCGGGAAAATCTACATTGAGAAGAATCTACATTCTAGATGGTTGATGCTCAAATAATTAACCATTGATGTACAATGGATGCCATATCTATCTTGATTTGTATACAAATATGCATGTTTTCATATCTTCTACAACTAGTTTGTTATTTTGGATGTTTTTTTCTAATATAAATGTAAATATCTATATATCTATATATATAGTAGATGGTTCCGAGACGCTTCACTTCTTAGATTTTTGGGAAATGACGCTTCTGCGTATCCGCTTCACAAAAACATACCCGCTTCGTGCAACATTGGGTCTAATGTTGTTGTTGCATAAATCGAAGTTTTGATGTTGCAAATTCGAAGGTCTAGATCGAAGTTGCTAGAAGGAAGGGTTGTTTTGGTGGTTGGAGGAAGTTTGTGTCTAGGGTGAAGAGTCTAGGATTATCTCAAGAAAAATATTGAAGGAAAAGATTTTGACCAGGTTTTCCCCTAGATTGGGGTTTTGCCCTAGCAAAGTGCCTACATCTTGCGTCTCTTGTTTTTGTGATCTTCATGCACACATAATTTGGTAATTGCTTTATGAAAGATAATATAACAAATAAGTAAAAGAAGCCAACATAATTCACAAGTAATTATCAATAAAGAGGAATCAAAGACCCAAGTCTACTTACATTGAGGGTCTATAACGAATGGCTATTCCCCTTTGAGGGTTGAATTTGTAATTATCTGATGTAAAAAATATTTTAGTGCGTGGTCCCTCGCAATCAGACACCATGGCTAAAGTATTTGAGGGTGGAAAATAAATAATCCCCTCTTGCGTCAATTCATTATTTTTTCTAGAAAAAATAAAATTAAGCCCTAAGCCTGAAAATTAATTAATTTAGAGTCAAAAAATAAATTCTAGAGAAATTAATTTCTCCAAGTGGAAAATGACCAAAAATTTCGTGGGTCAAAAAGAATTTAATTTTTCGAGGTCCCCCGCCAAGGCAAAAATTGATATTTTAAGAAAAATTGAGCCTTTAGACCTTGGTGGTTAAGTCAAAGTCAAATTTTTGAGGAAATTAATCCAAAATATTTATTTTTGGATTAATAAAAAATAGTTTTTATGAGAAATTCGAAAATTCCTCAAAAATAAATATTTTTGACGGCAGAGATTAAAAGATGATCAGGTATTTATCAACTATCGAGATTACTTTGACAGGGATCAAGCCAACTAGCCATTATTTTCCACTTGGAGGATTTATCTATAAATTAGGAGCCATTTTGCGTCTCAAGTCATCATGAAATTTATGATTCTGGTCTACGTAATTCTGTAACATTGGTATTGATCCACTGATCTACTGGGATTGTTTGAATTTCATACTAAAAATATTTTTGGGGTTTAATTCATGTTGTTCTTTGTCTGATGATCTGTGGTATGTGTTGGCTATGTGCTTTCCTATATTGTGCCTAAATTTTTTATAAACTTGTTTATTCATTTGTCAGTGATAAGAACATTCTATTGGTAGATTTTTGGTCTACCTTAGGTGATCTGATTCACCATATGTTTAACAAGTTTTCTTGAACAAATATATAGAGTTTGCAGGTACACCGGTCCTTGGACTCCGACTTCACAGACTTTGTAGAAGAGTCGAACTTGTTTGGGCTCCGAGAATTTTTGTTTGATTTGCTTACTCCGCTAAACTATGGGCAATACCATAACTTTCGAAACAAATTTCATCTATTGTCATTATTCATAATTTTAAAAAAAAAATCTCAGAATATTTTATTTTCCCAAGCATTGTACATTTGTATATCTTGTAAATATTTTGTAGATAAATTTTATAACCCTTGTTTTGCAACAACTAGGGTTTGGGGTTTAATTTTGAATTTTGTGTGAAAATTCCAAAACCGAAATCCTATTGCAACAATTGATATTATTTCTCCTAATTGTTAATTAAATTTAACAATTTATCTGTAGTTTTCTATGGCAAATACTGAAATAAATACACTGCAACCTTCACAAATAAAAACTGCGAAAGAATAAATGCTGGAAGAAATGCTAGAATATACACATAAAATAACACAATTATTTTTGGACGAAAGTCCCCGGAAAAACCCAACTTGGGAAAACTGATGCAGCACATGAGGATTTTAATATTAAGCAGCAGTGAAATAATCTGAGAGTACAACTGGATGCCGAAACTGGAAATCCTATAGAGAAATACTCGCAACAAAAATATAGTGAGGAAATTTAACTCCATAAGCAAATCCGGGCTCTCACCTCAACTCCAGGTGAGCCATCCAAACTGTCTTTGCGCAGCTACTATGTCACACTAATGCAGTCACTTTCGCATTCAGTTCGAACGAGCTTATCCTCAAGCCGTCTGTTCTGTTATTGTCTGGGAAAATGTCTCTCCTGGACTCTGAAACCTCTGTCCAGCTTCTGGCACTGAAACTCGTCTTTCCCCAACATAATCGAAACTGCCTCCACAGGTTATTGCGCTGCCCCAGCGTCAGCCTCTCCATGGCTCTTCTGCCTCTCTGTAAATGCGCTCACCGGATCTGAAATTCTTCCTCCGGCTTCACTATCTCTGCCCCTCTTCCTCAATGCTTCAATTTCACCAGCGCTCTCTTGTGCAATTGACTATTGCTACTCTAGAAATCGATCTGCTCATGAAATCGAACCTCTCAAGTGATTTATCCAAGTGCCCATCGACTTCTTCTTATAATCCTCTATTGGGACTCCAACGGCCAAGATTAAATCTTAATCGATGGCTAGGATTAACTTGAAGTCGATCTGTGTGAGTTTCTAGATCATTCACACCTTGACTTAATTAATTCTGATTAATTAACCATATTCCCTAAGTTTAGACTTACGAAACATTTAAAAACTGTCTAATAATCTAATTAAGTCACTTATAGGCGGAATTTCTAGAAACGATTTATGGGTTTTGGAGATCTCCTATTTTCTAGCCTCCGCAAAATTCCGTAGCTAGAACACATCTAATGCTACAAAAACTAACACTCCCTCTTAGCAAAGAATGTGTTCTAGTGTTGCACCTGCTGCCACAACACCTTGTCTTTGCATCATCTCCTGTCAGACTGCTGATGTCTGGCCATACTGCCCACCAACAACTGCGCAACTCTGATATGAGTTGCATATGTGTTGTTGCTAACCCTGCTAAACTGCTGCCAAAACTGCATCTGCATTGCAACTCCCTCTCATATGTTGTTGTTGAACCTGCAAATCAGCAATTGAGAAGTATCTGAAATACTGAACCAATTGTGTTCAGTGTGATGCATTTGTCACCCGAGTCCTGACTGCTACTAGCCTCTGCACTATCTACTCATGACTCTACACTGTTGCCAACTCTGCAATGCGCTCCCAAGCATCTGACTGCTACTAGTCTCTGCAACTATCACTCTGGCATCTGACTACAGCAACTGCCACTAGTCCATCCTACCACTGAATATTGTGGGCCCCCGTAGACAGGTACTGATCAAAGAGGTGGACTCCTCTAGGATCCTACCCATCTATAGCGCTCTGGGGCTACAAAACCAAGTCGCTCCACCTCACTCCTGGAGGTATGTTTCTAAACATTGCGAAGTCTTCCTCCAGCCTAGAGGAAAGCTTATCGATCTCAACAAGAGATGTTTGCTGGTCCTTCTTCTCCTCCTTCTCCTTCTTCCTCAAAGAACACTGCGTGTTGTAGTGGCCTTGCTCACCACACCTAAAGCACTTGACCTTTGGCAAGTCCTTCCTTTTCCTCTGTTCCCCCTGTCCCTGACTAGGACCCTTGGATGGAAGGGCCACATTCTCCTCCTCCTTCACCTACTTCGATCCGATGCTACTGCTACTGATGGAGCTCTTCAAGAGAGCTTGCCTCATCTCCTCTTGTTGCAAGTATGCCCACATTCTTGTTGAGAATTAGGTAGGGCTAGGTTTAATTCAAATTTTCTACTTGATAATTACTTGTGAACTTACTATTGTTATTTATGTATTCTCTTCTTAGCTTATTATGTATTTCATCAAGTCAATTACCAAAACACAAGAGACACAAATTTAGGCTCTCCGAGCCAGGGCCAAAACCTCTCCCTCTTGGAGAGGAAAATCCACAAGAAATTCTTCTTATAGACTTTCGGTTGATAAGTACCATGACCATGACACAGACCCTTGACCCTTGTATGCCTCCAAGACCTTGTCTCTACTTATTCCTTGACTCCTTAAGTTGATCCTTCCTTTCTACACCATCCTGCACCATTATGCACCTATCTTATTGCTGCACACAAATCTGAAATCCTTGCTGCACACAAGGCTGAGATCATTGCTGCACACGGGTCTGAGATGATCTTCTTGTGAAAAATTTATAATATAGAATCCTACTGCAGCTACTGATTATATTTTTTCTATTGCATTCATTCACAATTATTTAACATTTCACTGTGTGAAATATCGAAATAGAATACGTTGTAGACTTCACAATACATAATCAATATGAAAGAAATAGCACAAGTATTCACACATAGACATCGTTATTTTTGGACAATTGTCCCCGGAAAAACCCAATGCTGGAAAACCAATGCATCAGATCTATTATGCATATTTTTTAGTACAAATGTGTGATTGTGATTCTCTATCAATCACATGAATAAATCTGATAGGAATAGACTAGTGAGACAATTCTCACTCTACCACAAAGTTCCGGCACTAACCTGCACTTGCTCTGAGTAGCTCTGCGTGAACTTTGTGCAGTGACTGCATCCCTTACATTGTCACTGCATCACTGTTGCTACTGATGCTTATGTCTACCTCAATGCTCACAGCTGGGTGAGACTAGAGTGTTCTCTTCCTCCAGAAAACGTCCTTCGAAAACTAAATGAACCCTCAGTTGCTCCTCTCCAACTGAAATCGAACTCCCTCTGTTGCTTTGCGTTGGCCCGACGTCACTGCTGCTTGGCTATCACTGCACAGCTGCTAGTGGCTCACTCCTTCCTTCTCTTCCTGTACTCTCTCGCCTTCAGAACTCTTCCTCCTGAAGAATTCTCCTTCCCCTCTCTGCAATCTAGAACCACTTTGATTCTTCCTTGGACTTGAAGAAATCGGTCTCTGGATTCTTTCTCCGTCTGATGTGTCTTCCAAATGCCCATCGAGCTCTCCTTTATAATCTTTCACTGACTCATCAATGGCCAATATTAAATCATAATCAAGGGCTAAGATTAACTGAGAGTTGATCTGTGCCTTTATCTAGAAGATTCTCACTTGATTCAACTAATACACTTTAATTAATCAGTTTCCCTAAGTTTAGACTTAGGAAACCATAAAAAAAGATTAATTAACTTAATTAAATCATTTCTAAGAGGAATCTCCTAAGACACTTTCTGGGTATTGTGGAATACAAGAGTCATAGCCTATATGTAAAATCTCAAGGCTAGAACACACCCAATGCTACCATAAATCAACAATCCCTCTTAGCGAGGAAAGTGTTCTAGCATACAACACAATGTAGTGCTCTAGATATTGTAACATCTACTGTTGAGTTGCTGATGTTTGACACTACTGTCCACCAACACTGCTCAAATGCTGCATCTGAATTGTTGTTGACCCTGCATGCTGCTGCCAACTGCCACTGTATTGCAACTCCCTCTTTCAACTGCGTTGAAGACCCATTGACTAGTGAAATGGATTTTCAGTCATACCCAACTGTTCTTTGAATTGAGTGAACTTAATCCTCCCCAAAGCTTTAGTGAGTATATTTGTTCTCTGTTCTCCTGTGGGAATGTATTGTAGTTGTACTGCCCCACGTTGAACACAGTCTCTGATAAAATGACACATGATGTCAATATGTTTGGACCGATCATGAAATACTGGATTTTCAGAGAGTTTGATACAACTCTGATTGTCACAGTAAACGCTAGTTGGCTTCATCCTGCTCTTGAATAGACTCACAAGAAGTTTCCGAAGCCAGATGGCTTCACATGTAGTTGTACTAGCTGCCATGTACTCTGCTTCAGCTGTGCTCAATGCTACTGACTTCTGTTTCCTGCTGCACCAAGACACCATTCCTGATCCAACGCTGAAACAGTACCCAGAGGTACTTTTCCTGTCCACTGAGCTTCCTGCCCAATCTGCGTTTGTGAATCCACCGAGTCTGACATCCTCTCCTTGGCCATACCTCATACCAAATCTAACTGTTCCTCGCACATACCTTAGGATGTGCCTTGCTGTTGCCCAGTGCACTCTTTTGGGTTCCACCATGAACTGACTAAGAGTGTTGACAGCAAAGCAAATGTCTGGTATGGTGTTAACCAGATACAATTATGACTTGATGAGTTGTCTGTATACGGTGGATTCTACTTCTGTGTCTTCTGATGCAACTATCTTTTTCCAATTGGTGATCATGGGTGTGGCCATGGGCCTGCAATCCTGCATTATGAACCTCTTCAGAATTTCCATGGCATACCTCTTCTGTCCCATGAAGATATCTCCATTCTTCTGACAGACCTCCAATCCTAGGAAGTAATGCATCAACCCCAAATCCTTCATGTCGAATTCTACTTCTAGATTCTATTTGCAATCCTTGATGAGCCTAGATGATCCAGTGAGAAATAGATCATCTACATATAGTACTAATATTAACGGCTCATCCTCTACCAACAAATAGTAAAGATTGGGATCTACGTCACTCTTGAGTCTTGACAAACACCATTTTTTGCAAATAGCTATCTATTCGACCATAACATGCTCTCGGAGCCTGCTTGAGCCCGTACAAGGCCTTCTTCAATCTGCACTTCCTCTCATGAGTCTCAAAACCCTCTGGTTGTTCGATATATACCTCTTCCTCAATCTCTCCATTCAAGAACGTTGTCTTGACATCCATTTGATGAATCTCCCATCCCATTTGCGCTGCTAAGGATACGACAGTCCGGATGGAGGTATATATGGAAACTGTTGCGAAGGTCTCTTCATAGTCAATGCCTACCTTCTGAGCATACCCTTTTGCCACGAACCTAGCCTTATATTTCTCTACGCTACCATTTGTAGTGTATTTGATCTTGTAGATCCATCGTGATCCAACAACTGATCTGCACTGAGGTCTAGGCACAACTTCCCAGACGTCATTTGTCATGATAGAACCATACTCCTCTATCATGGGATCTACCCATACCTAGTGCTGAACAGCTTCTTGGAAGCTGGAGGGTTCCTCTACCTCAGCAACCAAAGCCTAGTACTTGTCAGGTTGTCTACAGTGCCTCTTCCCACTCCTGGGAGTCCCAATGAAGTTTTTTGCATCCCTTAGTATCTGTTGAGCTTCCCTGTTGATCCGACCACTGGTGGAAGGCTGCTCTCTCAACTCTTCCTCCTGATCTGGCTATTCCTCAGACTGAGTATTCTCTGGATTTTCTTCTACGGAAACGTTAGTACCTATACCGGGTACTATAGTTGTCTTCCTGTCTGTCCTTCTTGGTGCCCCTGCTGCTCTTGGACCAAGGGAACTTCTTCAGTTTAATCCTCTGTCGGCATATCACACGATTTCTGAAAAGCTCTATCCTCCATGGACTTAACATCGCGTCTTATCACAACCTTCCTGCTGCTAGGAATATAGATCCTATATGCCTTGGAGGTTTCGTAGTGTTGGAACACCTAATCCTACATGGGTAGGTGTGGAATGCGAAAAGTCACAATGGAGTCCAAGTGACCTTGGAATATGAAACCAAGAGTCACACCATTGTACTATAAATGTACATCTTTGTATAATGGAAAAATAAGAAAGCCTCACGCTTATCTTTCATTGTGTGTTGAGTCTCTTGTATGTGTGTGTTTATCTTTCTCATACACCATGTGTGTGTTTAATATGGTGTTTAACATGGTATCGGAGCTCATACCTCCATAACCAGCTCCACATTGAGTGAGCCATTTGTGTTTATGGCTTGTGCATATCTGCAAAAATTTTGCAAAAGATTTAGAGAGTTTTTATGTTAGGCATGCATGCCATCTGTATATGTTCTCAAGAGGAGCAACATTCAAGAAATAACAAGATTCAAAAATTTCATTTGGAGAAAAGGCAAAGACTTCCATCCAGGTTTGTACTTTTTCATTCTAAATTTTCTCTGCAATTTCTGCTCATTTAATTATGCTTTTGAAGAGCTGCTGGAATAGTGTTTTAAATTGGGTTTTCCAATGTTTCAGTTTGCTTTAAAGATTTCGAGTTTTACCCTACATTTTCCCGTTGTCAAAGTATTGTACTCTGGTTTACCGCTAAAATTTAAGAATTTTCCTACGCCGATCACACTTCATTTGCATTTATCTCAATATATGTCGCCGGGAAGGAAGAATAATCGTCTCTCTCTCTATTATCTCGCTCTCACATTCGTTATATATAAAAATAAAAAATAAAAAAATCCCTGCAACTATCCGCTCCCTAAACTCTGCAATCAATCCCACAGTTCAATACAATACGCCCTCACTCTACGCCTACGCTGCTACCCTCCTCACTTTATCCCGCACACTCCCTATGCTCTCCCCTCCTTACCCACTATGCCTCACTGGTATACGCTCCCACTCCTCCCACATTACTCCACGGTCTACGCCCTACAACCGGCCTCTCTGCTTTCTAAGCTCCCTACACTACCTTACCCGAACCCCCCTCGCGCTCCCTCTCTTCTCCCTACGCGCACACAACTCCGGCTCATTCCACGACAGCGCTCCCCCATCGAACTCTACACCTCTCCCCCTCTACACGCATACTTCTCACACCCACAGCATCCAAAACGCCCCACCCGCCATACAACTCACCAGACTTCTCATTCGACCTGTCAACGCGGCTCTCCCCTGCGCTCAACGCCCTCGGCTCCACATGTAACTCCCTTCTCACATCTCTACAGCTTCTATTTCCTACGCCTCCCTCTGCGCCATATCTGCACTCCCATCCCATGCGTTACGCCGCCCCTTCTACCTGCACCTGCGTTAACTCTCCTCACCAACGCTCCCTACTCTCACTCCAGCACCTTACACAGTCAACGTTCCATTTTAAATTCGACTTTGTACTCATCGAACTATTCGTTTTCCTTTTTAATATATCTCCCTTCCACAATTCGATTTTATAAAGCCCTCTCCCTCCATTAATAAAAGACCCCCCCACTTTATCTCCCCTTTCCATTTAATTCGATTCCCTCTCGTTTTTTAACATTGCCTCCTTTCAATAAATTTCCCTTCCTTAATATTAATAACCCCCCTCTCATTTTTAATAACCCCCTTTCCTTTTCAATAAAATCTCCCTCTTCCATTTTCAATATAGTTCCTAATTCCCATTAATTTAATTCCCCTTTCCATTTTTAATAATTCCCATTCCCTTTTTTAATTATTTCCCTTTCCTTTTTTTAATCCAAAATAATTAATTTTTAATTAATTTTCAATTAATTTAAAAAAAAAAAAAAAAAAACAGCAGAGAGAGAGAGGAGAGAGAAGATTTGAACAGCAGAAAAAGAAGAATGATATGTGAGCAGAATTGAAGAAATGACATGGACTTTACATATAGAAGAAGAAAGTGAAATTTGACATTGTGAGATTTTTGATATGAGGGTGATTTTAAAAAAAAAATTACATGAGAAGACAAGTTTGCCATCATTGCAAACCAGTTATTTGAAGAAATTTCAGCTGCTTTAAAGGCCTCTTGCACATTGTTTCAGCTGCACATTTACAAAATATTTTGCAGAGATTTTGTATTGAACTCACATTGTGAGTGAATATTGCTTCTTCATTCATAATCAGTGTTTGAGTTGTTGGATTGTAGATTGCCCTCCATCATTTGAGGAGCACACTTTGTACTTTGAGAATTTCTTGAGTCATTTGTATTGGTTGTTGAATCACATTGTAAACGGGTGCATTTTCGGTTGAAGCCGACACCCTTTCATTCATTTTTGAGCCTAAATTGTTGAAAATGGCCAAAATCAATGAGGCATTAGTGTTGTTGAATGACCTCATTCATTCAAATGTTCATGATATGATAAAAATGAGCAAGGATGTTCTATGTAACATTCAGAGTTGTTTGCTAGATGCACAAGAAAAGATTGAGTTTTTGCAGTTGGAATCTCAGCTCCAACAAGACGAACTTCAGCAAAAGAGTCACCATTCTGAACCTGTTTCTGTTCAGAAGATTGTGAAGGACTCTCGTCAGAAGCAAGAAGATAAAGTTGCATATGATTCCCATTCAGTTCCTTGTACTAGAGCAGATGTACATGCAGATGCAGCCACTCAGCCTGCACTTCCTAAGCCCATCATCAGACCTTGGGAAGAGCTTGTCCACAACAAGCACCGAACTGGTCTTGGATACGACAAGGATGTGTCCTTTCATATTCCAGACTACACCAAGCCCATCATATTTCAGAGTGCCGGATTCATGTATGACAGTTCACCTGCAGCTGTTCCAGATCCTATTCTGCTTCCACAACAGATTGAGAAATGTCAACACTGTGATCGAGTTGGCCACATGAAAGATCACTGTTTTGATCTTCATCCATGCAAGCACTGTGGTCGACACACCCATTCTTCAGACAGATGCTTCAGAAACAAGCCTCCTGCAAGAACCAAGATTCATCTTGGATGGATCGCTTCTTGGCAATGGGCATCAGCAGCCAAGAAGATGTTTACGACACATGTTAGAACTTGTTCACGGATATTGAGCAAACTTGCAGTTGAGTTTTCGCCATCATCTCACCTTGTCCCTGACAGAGGGGAAAATGGTGGTCATGTACAAGCTTCGACGACAGATCAAGCGAGCCTGAGCCACAATCTCTCATTCCATGTTCAGATTTGTAGCCAGCAGTTCAAGCGAGCCTGCGCCACAATTCGTCATTCCGGATTCAGAGATGTAGCCAGAGACACGGATGCCCATGAGCATACCTTCGGTTGGTGGATAACCTAAAACCATCATTTTCGGTTGGTGGATAACCTAAAACCATCATCTTTGGTTGGTGGACAACCTAAAACCACCACAGGTAGTAGACCTCCCTTCTTTTAGGTCGAAGGTCTCCTTTTTTTATGAGGGACAATTCCTCTAGCAGAAGCCTTCAGCTTCTTGCCAGTTTTGGAAGAGTTCCGGGAACTGCAACATGTATTGCGTTCCAGTGTTTGTGGTCATCCTAAAACCACCTCTTTTTCCAACATTTCAGAGAGTTGATTCAGCCCAAGTGTTGTCATGTATACTTTGCAGATTTGTATTACAACTCTTTTCTTGGACTCACACATACCCCTTCGGATTAAGGGGGGATGTTGGAACACCTAATCCTACATGGGTAGGTGTGGAATGCGAAAAGTCACAATGGAGTCCAAGTGACCTTGGAATATGAAACCAAGAGTAACACCATTGTACTATAAATGTACATCTTTGTATAATGGAAAATAAGAAAGCCTCACGCTTATCTTTCATTGTGTGTTGTTTCTCTTGTGTGTGCATTCTTCTTCCTCATACACCATGTTTGTGCTTCAACATGGTGTTTAACACGTAATATCCTACAAGATACCCCCTTTCTGCAGTTTGATCAAGCTTACTTCTCTTCTCACTTGGTACATGACAGTATGCCATGCTACCAAATATCTGAAGGTGCCCTACCTCAGGTTTCTTCCCTGTGAAAACTTCTTCAGGAGTCTTCTTCCTCAATGCTCTATCAGGAGTCCTGTTCTGGATGTACATTGTCGTGTTGCAGGCTTTTGCCCATAAATATCTAGGCAATCCAAGGTCGAATAACATGGCCTTGGTTGCGCCTACAATTGTCATGTTTTTCCATTCTGCCACACCATTATGTTCGGGATTGTATGGCGCAGTCCACTCCCTTCTGATGCCCTCCTTTGCGCAGAAATCTGTGAAGTCTCCATCTGTGTACTCTCCACCACTATCTGAATGCAATGTCCTGAATTTCCTCCCCATCATACTTTCAACAAGAGCCTTGAATTCTTTGAACTTTTCAAAGACTTCATCTTTTGTCTTCAGGAAGTAAATCCAGGTCTTCCTGGAGTGATCATCAATGAATGTGACAAAATATTTGCCACCCTTGAGAGCGTTAGTGGACATTGGTCCACAGATATCTGAGTGTATCAGTGCTAATATGCTTGTTGTCCGGTTTTCACTTCTGGGAAAGGATGCTTTAGCGTACTTCACAAGTACACATCCTCGGGATACATCATCATGCTCAGTGTTGAGAACAGGTACTCCAGCAACTCTCTATGAGCATCTTCAATGCCCCATGGTGCAAGTGCCCTATTCTTCTATGCCAAAGTTCATTCAACCCTTTCTTGTCTTCAAGATTACTACCGATTAGTGCCATCAGAGATTCAAGTTGCAACCTATATAGTCTGTTGTTCCTAACTCCGATCTGTTGTGTTTGCTTCCAGCTTGGATGCTTGACATATGCCTTCCTCCCGATAAAGTATACGTCATACCCTTTGTCCTGCAACTGGGATACTGAGATTAAATTCATCCCAAGCCCCGGCACATGTAGTACATCTATGAGTTTGACGTTGGTTCCGGCTTCTATTTGAAACAGTACGGTTCCTCTCCCAACTAGAGTGCATTTCGTGCTATTCCCCATAGTGATTTGGAAGTTCATCTGCTCCTCCCTATAGCTTGAGAAATATTCTCGTACTCCGGTCATATGATTTGAAGCCCCGCTATCAATATACCAGATTCCTGCAAATGTTGAACTTGACAAGCACGCACAATCCTCTTCTAACCTAGAGGATAAAACATCTAAGTCTGCCATACTTATATGTGCTTTCTTTTCCCTGTGCTGCGTTCCTTCTCAAGCTTTTGGTTTGCGCAGTCTGCTCCTTGACCCTGCTTCCTTTGGAACTGACAGCTCTGATACCATGTGAAAATTCTATAATATAGAATCCTACTGCAGCTACTGATTATATTTCTTCTATTGCATTCATTCACAATTATTTAACATTTCATTGTGTTAAATATCAAAATAAAATACGTTGTAGACTTCACAATACACAATCAATATGAAAGAAATAGCACAAGTATTCACACATAGACAACGTTATTTTTGGACAATTGTCCCCGGAAAAACCCAATGCGGGAAAACCGGTGTAGCAAATCTGAGGGTTTCTTTATTATGCATATTTTTTAGTACAAATGTGTGATTGTGATTCTCTGTCAATCACATGAAGAAATCTGATAGGAACAGACTAGTGAGACAATTCTCACTCTACCACGAAGTTCCGGCACTGACCTGCACTTGCTCTGAGTAGCTCTGAGTGAACTTTGCACAGTGACTGCGTCCCCTACGTTGTCACTGCGTTACTGCTGCTACTGTTGCTTATGTCTGTCTTAGTGCTCACAGCTGGGTGAGACTAGAGTGTTCTCCTCCTCAAGAAAACGTCCTCCGGAAACTGAATGAACCCTCAGCTGCTCCTTTCCAACTGAAATCGAACTCCCTCTGTTGCTCTGCGCTGGCCCAGTGTAACTATTGCTTGGCTATCACTGTGCAGCTGCTAGTGGCTCCCTCCTTCCTTCTCTTCCTGTACTCTATCGCTTTCAGAACTCTTCCTCTTGAAGAATTCTCCTTCCCCTCTCTGCAATCTAGAACCACTTCAATTCTTCCTTAGACTTGAAGAAATCGATCTCTGGAATCTTTTTCCGTCTGATGTGTCTTCTAGATGCCCATCGAGCTCTCCTTTATAATCTTTCACTAACTCATCAATGGCCAAGATTAAATCATAATCAAGGGCTAAGATTAACTAAGAGTTGATTTGTGCCTCTATCTAGAAGATTCTCACTTGATTCAATTAATACACTTTAATTAATTAGTTTCCCTAAGTTTAGACTTAGGAAACCATAAAAAAATATTAATTAATTTAACTAAATCATTTCTAAGAGGAATCTCCCAAAACACTTTCTGGGTATTGTGGACTACATGAGTCATAGCCTATATGTCAAATCTCAAGGCTAGAACACACTCGATGCTACCATAAATCAACACTTCTAAACTTTGAGTTGAACCTTATACTTCCTTTTCGCATTTATTACAGAGTTTCCCAAGATGCAAAATCTTTATTGAACTGTCTCGTCTTTCCTCCTTTACTCGCACTCCATTACAGTCTTGAAACTTTGCATTTATAAAACAGATATACCCTTGATTACTCCATTGTTTCATCTCTTAACTCCACAATTTATTGTTGTCCTGATCCTCGTATTACATCACTGGATTGTTCCTTAAGTCACCATAAGTTTGTCACTGAGATTACGTCCGAAAATTACAGAGGAATCTGAGCTCTGTTGTCTCTCTGTTGTACGCAGCATAGTTGGGTATATAGAGTTGTCTGAGCCTATAAATAAGCCGACCTGACCAGTGAAAGGGTGTGACGGTTCATGAGCCGACATGTGCACTTTTTATAGGCCGACGTACTTGTTGTTTATAAGTCGACTTGTTTGTTGATTTTTGGGTAGCATCGGATGTGCTCTAGCTCCGAAATTTTGAGGAGGGGCTAGAACACATGAGATGTCCAAGACCCAGAAATCATTTGGAGAAATTCCACCCGAAACTTAAGTTATTCTAATAATTAATAATTTTAATGGAGACCCTAAGTCTAACTTAGGGAAATTAAATAATTAAAGGGAATTAATTTAAACATGTGGGTGAGAATGTTCTAAGTGACGAGGATCAAGTCTTTTCTAATCTTAGTCGTTGAGTAGAGATTAGACCAAGGTCGTTGATTGTTCAACGAGAAAAGTATTAAAGGAAGGCTTGGGGTCAATTGGAGAATACACACAGAGTGGCAACACTTGAGTTAAGCCAAAATTCTAGGGTCCAGTTTGCTGAGAATTTTTGAGTGAGCTTGCAATGCAGCGAGGGGCAAATCGGCAGAGGGATTTCAGATCCGAGGCCGAGAATACAATTACAGAGAGGCAGATCTGTACCAGAGAGGCAACGCAGCCCAGGAGGGGTGACACAGAGGTAGCGTAGGCCCAACAAAGCTAACGCAAACCCATCCAGGCTCACGCAGAGCCAGCACGGAGGCTGACGCAGGCCAGGGGAGGCTGACACAGAGCTAGAGGCTGCAACGCTGGGGTTTCAGTGGGCCAAAAAGGGCTCGTATTCAACAGATCCAGAAGGGGTGACGCAACTACACTGAAGGGTGACGCAGTGACTGCATAGGCACTTGTGGCGTTCCTCATCCTCAACTGAATCAGCCATATTTTTTGTCTCCGAAGATAGAGGTACATCTGTCGGGATTTCTCTGTTGGGCAAACCACTACTGGTGCCCTTGTTTGTATTCAAAATTATGCATAGTAATAAAACCCTCAAGAGTTGTTGCACCGATTTTCCCGCATTGGGTTTTTCCGAGGATATTTGTCCAAAAACTATTGTGTCCTTTGTCATGTGTGCTTAATTCTTCAGTACTTGATATGTATGTATGTGTAGATCTGTAGTGTGTTTACTTTGTTGTTTTCTGAATATTTAAAAAATAACTTGTAAATATAAAAACACAAGTAGGAGAAGTAAACCAGATTTCTGCAGTGGAAATTTTTGTTAAGTAGATTCAGGAATTTTCACATGGTATCAGAGGTATTGCAGATCAGGGGGAGTTGAAGCCATCAGCGAAGTGACAAAGTTTTTGCTGCAAGAAGGCGGCTGAGACAGCACAAATCCAAAAAGAGGTAGTGTTGCACCAGAGGGACAGCGCAGACCCAGCATGGGTGACGCAAAACCTGTCTAGCTCATGCAGAGGCTGATGCAGGCCCAGAAGTGTGACGCAGAGCCTGACTAGCTCACGCAGAGGGTGACGCAGTCCAAGAAGGGGTGACGTTGTGCCAGATGTCGTGGCTAGAGGTGCAGTTTTTGGTCTTCTAAGCCGCTGGTGGTCATTGTTTCTGCCGATGCAGAACAGTATCTATCAGGTTTGACAAAGTAAGCAGAAACAGTTCCTCAACAGACTTTCTAGCCAAGAAGTCTGAGATCCAATCAACGAAGTGATTGGAGAGGGTTGATTCAACGGAATTGGTGGAGGATTTCCGGGAAGGAAATCATTGGTCAAAGGGAGCGTTTTCTCTAGAGCGTTTCTATTACCAAGAAACCAAGATCCAGTCTCTTGTTCAGAGCAACAACAGAAGAAGGTAGAAGAGCATTTGTTTCAACATTTTGAGTAGAGATGGCCTCGCATGGATTGAAGGATCAGGAAAGGTTAGATGGTGCATCTAACTTCGTCATCTAGAAAGCAAAAATCATATCAGTCCTTGACGAATATCGTACCAAAGATCGTGCCGAGAGGGTTGTAGTCGTTTCGGTCGATGTTGATCCATTAAAGAAGTATGACAAAAATCAATCACGGGCTAAGCGCTTGATTATGGACAGCGTGAAGGATCATGTGGTCCCACATATTGTCGAGAAGAACACAACAAATGACATGTGGACAACGTTGAGCAAGTTGTATCAAGGCACCTCCTTCCAAAGGAAGATGCTTCTGGAGAATCAGCTATGACTATTTCAGATGCACAAGGGAGAGGAAACTGATCCCTTCCTCATTAGATTGAGGGCAATTCGAGATCAGCTGGTTACTATGGGGGCAACTCCTGATGATGGTCTCATGGTGAGGATTGCCCTGAATGTCGTCACCGATGATTGGGAGACCTTTGTCCAAAGCATTTTGGGCAGAGCACAATTTTCAAATTGGGAGGACATGTGGGAAACTCTTCGTCAAGAGGAGATCAAGAGAATGTCCAAGATGGGCAGCAGCAGCGGAGGGGCCAAGATCAAGAAGGAGGAGGAGGAAGATGCGGCTCTCACATCTAAGGGACAACGGCAACAGCAAGGGAAGAAGAAAAAGGACCTCTCAAAAGTTTGGTGCTTCAGATATGGCGAATTGGGACATTTCGCCAATACTTGTCCTCAAAAGAAGAAGGGCAAGGAAGATTCAGATTCTAAGGCTACGGTAGCCAAGGGAGATGATGGCAGTGATTATGATGTGGCTATGAATGCTCATGTGCCTCGAGAGAAGAGGTGGGGCGACGTAGATCTTTAGATTGAACTACAAATGGCTGCTGAGGGCAGGATCCTTGAGGTGAACAAACTCTTGGATCACATACGAGCGACGGGAGCCCTTAATGACAGTAGTAGGGAAACTAGAGTCAATTGGTGCAGAGGATTATGGAGGCACGGTGGGAGTGAGGACGTTGAAGACAATAACAGCACAGTGCAGAGGCAGCAGCAGCACAGAGGCCGATGGGACTTCAGCAGCGCAGAGGGGCAGTGCTTACGCAATGCAGAGCAGCAGCAGCATAGAGCTTCAAAGTGTCAACGCAGTTCAGCAGCAGAGGGTGCTTCAGTATTGACATGCAGCCAGACTGACTTGTCTGTCAGGATTTTGGAAGATGTCCTTCAGTTGCTTCCTTCTCAGCGACTGAGTTGCAGTGGCAGTGCTATGGGCAGCATGATGCAGCATTTGAGAGTGTTGGCTTGAGGAGACCTGACCCAGGTTCGGAGGTTAAGGTTTGCCAACAAACCCCTATACTACTGGTCCTTTCGGCAATAACCTACTTGTGCAGGCCAAGGTCTCACCCAAAGTATTATGGGAGGGTGTTGGAACCAAGTTTCCACACCCTGGGAGAGAGTAGGTAATGTGAGGCAGACCTGTATTATAACTGGCTAGGTTTACCCAGAATAAGTCTATTCGCAGCCCTTTAAACAGTATACTCAGCATATAACCATAACACAGCTATCAGATCTAATCAGTACATTCGCATCCATGTGCGCATTTATCAAATATCATCACAGAGCATTTATAATCGCAGCTAATCACAGATCATAGATATACTTATGCAAAAACACAGATACATTCGCAGCTAATTAATCATCGCAGATACGCTTCAGCAGTAAACATAACCGATCCAGATAGCACACAGATACTTTAACAATACTTCGCATTCATTAACATTTAGATCCACTTACAACCAAAACCAGCCCGCGCACACAGCCTAGCGGGGTCCCCACACAGTAGGACTGAGGATCTCCACGCACACAGCTAGTAGGAGTCCTTACCCAAAACAACCCAAAACATATCTAACAGTTCGCACGTAGCATCAGTCGTAATTCATGCCTACGTTTAGACTCAAATCATTCATCTATTTATATCGACATAGCCCTTGCTATCCTATGGTCCCCAAACCGTGCTTTGCGAACTCTAGGTCTACCCTTTGACCCCTTTTACAAATCATTGGGACTTTCACCCACCCCAAAGCCCTGCCGCTAGGCTACTTGGTACCAAAATATTAAAACGCAGCTTAAATTATACATCAAAACGCATCCAAGGGACCTTGTTCCAACAGAGAGGGAGTTGCAGTACAGATGAGGCAGTGACTGTGGCGAGTCATGGGCAGCAGTACAGAAGGCAGCAGTGCAGCAGATGAGGGGCAGCAGGCCGAGCATCAACGGCTCAGTGGATGAGGGGCAGCAAGCCGAGCATCAGTAGCACAAGGGACCGATGTTATGGATCAAAGTAACGCTTCTAGAGTGAAGTGTTGCTAGAGCACAATCCTCGTTAAGAGGAAGTGTTGATTTTTGGGTAGCATCGGATGTGCTCTAGCTCCAAAATTTTGTGGAGGGGCTAGAACACATGAGACCTCCAAGACCCCGAATTCGTTTGGAGAAATTCCACCCAAAATTTAAGTTATTCCAATAATTAGCTCTAAGTGAGGAGGATCAAGTCTTTTCTAATCTTAGCTGTTAATTAGAGATTAGACCACGGTCGTTGATTGTTCAACGAGAAAAGTATTAAAGGAAGGCTTGGGGTCAGTTGGAGAATACACACATAGAGTGGCAGCACTTGAGCTAAGTCGAAATTCTGGGGCGCAATTTGCTGAGAATTCTCAAGTGAGCTTGCAATGCAGCGAGGAGCGGATCGGCAGAGGGATTTCAGATCTGAGGCCGAGAATACAATTGCAGAGAGGTAGATCCGTACCAGAGAGGCAGCGCAGCGTGGGAGGGGTGAGGCAGAGGCAACGTAGGCGCAGCAGGGGTGAAGCAGACCCATCCAGCTCACGCAGAGCCAGCGCAGAGGTTGCCGCAGTCACAAAATGGTGATGCAAGCCAAGAGGGGCTGACGCAGAGCTAGAGGCTACAACGTTGGGGTTTCAGTGGGCCAGAAAGGGCTCGTATTCAGCAGATCCAGAAGGGGTCACACAACCACACTGAAGGGTGACACAGTGACTGCGTAGGCACCTGTGGGGTTCCTCATCCTCAACTGAATCAGCTATATTTTCTGTCTCCAGAGATAGAGGTACATCTGTCGGGATTTCTCTGTTGGGCAAACCACTACTGGTGCCCTTGTTTGTATTCAGAATTCTGCATAACAATAAAACTCTCAAGAGATATTGCATCGGTTTTCCCGCATTGGTTTTTTCCAGGGACATTTCTCCAAAAAATATTGTGTCCTATGTCATGTGTGCTTAATTCTTCAGTACTTTATCTGTATGTATCCGTAGATTTGCAGTGTGTTTACTTCATTGTTTTATGAATATTTCTGAAAATAACTTGTAAATGTAAAATCACAAGTTGGAGAAGTAAAATAGATTTCTGCAGTAGAAATTTTTGTTAAGTAGATTTAGGAATTTTCACATTGTTGAGGAGATCTTCCAATGTATTGTAGGTCGTCTTGAAGAGTATTTACATCAAGTATTATGTTGATCTGAGCAGTAGTATCATCACCATTCATGAGCCATGTCTTCAAGCTTATTTGACAAGGTCTTTGAGGCATACATCACTAACTTTGACACTTCATATACATGACTCTTAATTAATACATTTATGACAAGATGACAAATCCTAGAAGACATCAAGAAGAAGTCTTTGACCTATAATAAAATTCCTTGCTCATGAAACCCATGAAGCCAACTTAACAAAAATACATTTTATTATCTTTGTCTTCTTCATTACATAAATACATAATTGCATAGTCAATATGAAGACCGACACTTTCCAACACTACCTCTTAACTAGGGAGGTATTCATAATGGTACATGGTTACTTCCAATCTGCAGAATCTCATAAGAAGAATCAGATTGGTAATCGCATTTGTATAGCATCATATCAACCAGCATTGTCCTAGTCCAAGGCCTTGACTAATAGCTCCATCTCTCCACGAGATCTTTGAGCTCCAATGTTGGCAAGACCAATGATGAATAGACACCTACATCATTGTCTCTCTTGGATCATATCCCACCTGGGTTCACTCAAGATATTTCCACCAGGACTATTCTTATCTTGGATTCCCAGTCTTCAAAGAATATCGGTCCTTCCACGACTACTCTTATCTTGGATGCCTTAATACATCCCCTAAAGAGTATCGGATGCCAGATAATTACCCAATCCTCCATTTTGTCTTCCTAGCTGAAGACCAAAATGACATGTCTATCTCTCCCTCTCAACTAGGGAGGACATATTCCACAAAGGAATGTACTCATTCCTACACAAGGAATGTACCTAAGTTCCCTCTAGGCTTAGGAATTATCAAGTTTCTTCCAAGTAAGAAACTCATTACCAAGCTCCCTCTTAATCAGGGACCTGCAGCAACAATGATGAAAACACCCAGCTTCTCATGAAGAACTATTTTCTTCGATGTCATGAATTTCTTCATAGTTAAGGATTCTTCATCTTTGGGATCTCTTCATAGGGCACAGATCATCCATCACCTTCATCCAAGAGTCATGTCTTCTATCAGAAAGTGATCCTTCAATCTTCTCATCTGGTCTAGCTTGATGCCATGCTGCTTTCCTTTGAACCATACTTCTTTCAAAGATCTTTCATCCTACCATATGGTAATCAACTTGTGGATGATATATGCTTCCCTTTGGCAGCCCTGCATAAGCTCATCCAGATAAACATATACATAAGAACTTTTACATCAAAAGTTACCTCAGTAATGATCTTTCACCATGACATCTTCCTGTAGGCATCGACATCCTTTATTCAGAATGACATATCTCCTAAAGATATGTATTGTCAAGGGTCTTCTTCTTTACTAGACTTCTGTCAGAATCTGCATATCTTCCCAGGAGATCTCCTAGTCACATCTTCTTGGCTTTTGAATGATAACTGCCTCTTGACATGGTTGCACTTCATGATCTCTTCCTTTCTTTCTCCACACAGCTTCATTCCCAGGAACTTCCAATATCCAGTTCCTTGCTTGTATGCAACCACCTCATATTCCATATGAGGACATATTATGATGATTTCATGACATCGTGTGTACCAGAAGAGATCCTCCTTTCTTTGATCATACTTCTAAAGATAGAAGTCCATCACCTGCAACCATATGACATGACTTCACAGCATCCAGTGTTAGCATATATGTACCTTATCTTATCCATTTGAGTCATTCAGCAACAATTTTCTTAGAATGAAGAACTTCATTCTCTTGACCTGTTTCATCAATATGTCATCATATCCTAATCCCAGAATTCTGCAAGATAGAATTCCCGATGAAACTTTTTGCTTTCTTTCTAACCAGTGAATCCAGAGAGGACTCCATAGAAAATGTCAGCATATTTTCCATATTGATTATTGACTGATGACCCTTGATCTCGATGACTTCCTTTCATCAATGTTGTTATCAGTGAGGTTTCCAGGAGCTACGTCTTTCATAGTTGTATTGCGTACATCTTCCTATGACAAGTGCTCCTTCCATGATGCCATTAATGTACAATGCTTCCTAATGTACTATTTTACAACCGACAGAAATCACTTAAAGAGGAAGATGATCTCAATCATAGTAGAGATATTTTGCTTCTTCTTTCTTAGATTTCTTTGCATCAAGTTCTTCCTTTTCTTCGATGACATGGGCTTCTTCTTTTTTCCTCTTGTCCTTTTCAGTTTTAGGACAATCCCTTTTATAATGCCCAGGTTCATTACATCCAAAGCATCGTACTTTGTCTATATTTCTCCTTTTATTTTGAGGACCAAATTTACCGAATCTTCCTTTCTTCCTGGACATGGCTGCAAAGGCTTGATTCCCTTCTTTTGATCATGTACCAACTTTGGCTTTCAATCTTGTTTCCTCTATTTTACATAGAGACCATAGATTCTGGAATGGTGTTGCTTCTTTCTTCCCGTATAAGCTTGAAGTGAAGTTTCCCCATTCTTCCAGTAGAGCATTCAGCACCATTGTACTCATCTCACTATCAGACATTACTTCTCCCAATTCCTGCAGTTGGTCTCGTATTTCAGAAATCCTCATAAAATATGAAGTAATTCATTCCTCTCTTGACAATTTCATCTTGTATAGTACTTGTCTCAGAGAGATTACTTCTCCTGCAATACTCACGGAGAATAGCTCCACCAATTTCTCAAATATTTCTTTTGCAGTTTCTAGTTTTCATACATAGGGTATGAGTGAGACCTTAATGGATTCTATGGGAATCCTCTGGGATCTGATTTCTCCATTCATGTACTTGGCATGAGCTAGAGCATCTTCTTTTGAGGGTTGTGTTGTAGATCCTTTGATGTAGCCCATAACTTCATCTTCGATTAGATTCAAATCTGTCCTTTTCTTCCATGCACTAAAGTTTGATGACCCAACCAATTTGTTGCTCCCTTTGCAATATATCATTTTGACAGATGGAAAAGAGGTCATAGAAATACTTACTTTAGTAGAGTGACTTCTTCCTTCTATCAGCCTCCTTGATGATGATGATGAAGATGATGACAGGAACTCCTTCTCTTGAATTATCCAACGTAGGTGACCTTGGATCCTTGATGATAAAGGATGTCTTCAGAATGATGAT
Source organism: Pinus albicaulis (assembly GCA_034641835.2). Lineage (NCBI taxonomy): Eukaryota > Viridiplantae > Streptophyta > Pinopsida > Pinales > Pinaceae > Pinus > Pinus albicaulis. The sequence continues at coordinate 19,029,071 of CM076583.1, forward strand.
GTATTTAAAGGTGTGGGATAATGTTGGATGGTGCTTGATGATGTGTCTTCAACAATCTCTTCAATGTCATAAATATTTGAATGCAAAGATTATCTCCTTGATGAGTGGATCCTTTGAATGAGATTGAAGGTCTTCTTGAGATGGCTTGAGAATCTTCCTTGCAAACTGGTTTGACTTTTCAATGTAGACTTTGATTTTGACTTTGATTCTTGCTTCTTTTGATCCTTAAGTGTCTTCTTATCAAGTAGCCCTTTGTCTTCAGCACCTTAGCTCTGATACCATGTTGAGAATTAAGTAGGCCTAGGTTTAATTCAAATTCTCTACTTGATAATTACTTGTGAACTTACTACTGTTATTTATGTCTTCTCTTCTTAGCTTGTTATGTCTTTCATCAAGTCAATTACAAAAACACAAGAGACACATATTTAGGCTCTTTAAGCCAAGGCCAAAACCTCTCCCTCTTGGAGAGGAAAACCCACAAGAAATTCTTCTTATAGACTTTCAGTTGACAAGTACCATGACCATGACACAGACCCTTGACCCGTGTATGCCTCCACGACCTTTTCTCTACTTATTCCTTGACTCCTTAAGTTGATCCTTCCTTTCTGTACCGTCCTACATCGTTCTTATTGCTTCACACAAATCCAAAATCCTTGTTGCACACAAGTCCGAGATCATTGCTGCATACCGGTTTGAGATGATCTTCTATACTTCGAGTTGAACCTTATACTACCCTTTTGCATTTATTACAGACTTTCCCAAGATACAAATTCTTCACTGAACTATCTCATCTTTCCTCTTTACTCGCACTTCATTACAGTCCTGAAACTTTGCATTTATATCACAGATCTACCCTTGATTACTTCGTTGTTTCATCTCTTAACTCCACACTTTACTGTTGTCCTAATCCTCGTATTACATCATTGGACTGTTCCTTAAGTCACGTAAGCTTGTCACTAAGATTAGGTCCGAAAATTACAGAGGAATCCGAGCTTTGTTGTCTCTCTGTTCTGCGCGGCATAGTTGGGTATATATAGTTGTCTGAGCCTATAAATAACCCGACCTGACTAGTGACAGGGTATGACAGTTCATGAGCCGACATGTGCATTGTTTAGAGGCAGACTTGCTTTTTATAAGCCGACTTGTTGAGGAGATCTTCCAGCATATTGTAGGTTTTCTTGAAGAGTATGTACATCAAGTAGAACGTTGATATGAGCAGTAGTATCATCACCATTCATGAGCCATGTCTTCAAGCTTATTTGACAAGGTCTTTGAGGCATACATCACTGACTTTGACACTTCGTATACATGACTCTTAATTAATACATTTATGACAAGATGACAAATCCTAGAAGACATCAAGAAGAAGTCTTTGACCTATAATAAAATTCCTTGCTCATGAAACCCATGAACCAAGCTTAACAAAAATACATTTTATTATCTTTATTTTCTTCATTACATAAATACATAATTACATAGTCAATATGAAGACCAAACCTAGTTACACTTTCCAACAATTTTGTCCCATCCTGGTAGTGTGTCTCTACCCAATATACTTTGGACGAAGACCTGCCAATCTTCTGAGACGCTATTGTGCACCAACCGCACTAGCTCCGAAGCTTGAGGCACTACCCCAACAGCCGACAACTAATCTCGGGCCTCTTGAATCTTGGTGCGGAAGGGGTCTATGCCTTCCCCTTTTTGCCAACAACTAATCCCGGGCCTCCTAAATCTTGGTGAGGAAGGGGTCTATGCCTTCCCCTTTTTGCATATGGATGCATCTCAACTTCTCTTCGAGATACATCTTCCACTACTCGGAAGTACCCTGATACAACGTGGCTAAAGAATCCACATCTGCTTGGCAATATCTTTAGCAGCGATATTCGAGACCACATGATCCCAGACTCCATCTAGGATCAATCTCTTCGCCCGCGCCATCTACTTCTTGTACTCTTTCAACTAATCCGCATCCGTGGGAACCGCCACCACATTATCTATATATGCCTTGAGATCAAACTCATCTAGAAGGAAGGAGATCCTTTCCTTCCAGACGACATAGTTGGAAGCACCATCCAACCTGTCCTAATCTTGAAGCCCAGCAGTGGCCATCTCAACAAATGTCGAAAAATTCCTCTTCCCTTATGCTCAGTTGTTGCTCAGATATTCGCAATCCCTTCTAGAGTGAGAGACTCTGCTCACAACGACTATTGATCTGCAAGGGAAATTGAACTTCTTGAGACTAGAAGTTCCCTGAGGAAACTGTTCCCTCAGTGTGTGCTCTTCTTCCTTCCACTCGACGCTAGCTCTACTTTAGCAAACTGTTGCAAAACTATTGCGTCCAGCTAGAGATCTGCTCTACAAAAATACTAGGTTGCTCCCTCTGCCTCTGGAATCCTCCAATCTAGAGTGATCAAATTTTTTTGTCCCTCACTCAGAAAAATCAAGTTCTCCTCAAGTGACTCGGCCTCTTGGCAAAGTGACTGCGCTACCTCTGGGGTTTTGACCTGCTATCCATACTGAACAGTGAAACTCCTCCTGTCTTTGCTACTAAGCTCTCTAGCTGTTCAACTGTGCTCCGATACAATATGAAAATTCTGAAAACCGGAATCCTATTACAACAACTGATATTATTTCTCCTAATCGTTAATTAAATTTATCAATATATCTGCAGTTTTCTATGGCAAATACTGAAATAAATGCACTGCAACCTTCACAAATAAAAACTGCAAAAGAATAAACACTGGAAGAAATGCTAGCACACACACATAAAATAACACAATTATTTTTGGACGAAAGTCCCCAGAAAAACCCAACTTCGGAAAACCGGTGCAACAGATGAGGGTTTTAATATTAAGCAATAGTGAAATAGTTTGAGTACCACTAGATGCCGAAACTGGCAATCCTACAGAGAAATACTAGCAAGAAAAATCTAGTGAGGAAATTTCCTCACTGCACAGGCAAATCCGGGCTCTGACCTCAGCTCCAGGTGAGCCGTCCAAACTGGCTCTGCGCAGCTACTGAGTCACACTACCGCAGTCACTTTTGCACTCAGTTCAAACCAGCTTCTTCTCAAGTCGGCTAGCCTGCTGCTATCTAGGAAAATGTCCCTCCTGCCTCTGAAACCTTTGTCCAACTTTTGACACTGAAACTCGTCTTTCCCCAATAGAATCAAAACTACCTGTAGAGGCTACTGCGCTACCCCAACGTCAACCTCTCTTTAGCTCTTCTACCTCTCTGAGAATGCACTCACCGGATCTAGAATTCTTCCTCTAGCTTCATTGCCTCTACCCCTCTTCCTCACTACTTCGATCTCACTGACTCTCTCTCCAGAAAGTGGTTGTTGCTACTCTGGAAATCGATCTTCTCATGAAATCGAACCTCTCAAGTGATTTCTCCAAGTGTCCATCGACTTCTTATAATCAACTATTGGGACTCCAACGGCCAAAATTAAATCTTAATCGATAGCTAGGATTAACTTGACGTCGATCTGTGTGAGTTTCTAGATCATTCATACCTTGACTTAATTAATTCTGACTAATTAACCATATTCCCTAAGTTTAGAGTTAGGAAATATTTAAAAATTGGCTAATAATCTAATTAAGTCACTTCTAGGCAAAATTTAAGGAAATGATTTATGGGTTTTGGAGATCTCCCGTATTCTAGTCTCTCCACAAACTTTCGTGGCTAGGACACGTTCGATGCTACAAAAACTAACATTTTGTATATACTGGGGTTTTTGGGTATTTTTATTTTCATTTGTGCCGGTGAGTTTCAAGCTATATCTGAAAATTTGGAAAAATTTTCAAGGGATTCCAGCCTTGGAATACTTTCATGAGGGTTTCTAAAGGTGGATCTAGGCCTAGGAAGGCAAGATCCATTCTCCATTTCTCCTCCAAGGTCAACGCTCAGGCCCAAGGAGAAGTCGTCAACCTTCAAAGAAGTTTTTTGTGGTGATTTGTGGTGAAATTTCAAAATTTGAAGCAAATCTGAATTTTTGCAGGGGTTTGCAAATTTTTTCAGGGCCTTCAAGACCCAGTGTCCACCTTCCATCCTAGACGCAGCACTGATTTGCCCTCTAACCCTAGTTGCTAGCCATTTTTGGCCTTCAAACCCTTGTTGTCCCCTTATTACTCCTATCGTTACTTTTTTTAGGCCTTTTAGGCCTGGCCGCAAGCCTTAGCGGCCTCCTCCCCTCCTCCATCAGCCCTTATCCTCCTCCATTACCCTTCTTCTCCTTTGTCGCAGCCCTGTCTTCTCCTCTGTGACTTCTTTCTCCCTCGGCTGCCTCCTCCTCACTTGTCGCAAGCCCTTTAGGGTTTTTCCCTCCTTGTCGCGAGCCCTTTAGGGTTTTACCCTCCTTGTCGCAAGCCAAGAGAAGCCTCAGCCTCCTTTCTAGCTAGACGGCAGCCCTTGGAGGGGCTGTCGTGAGCCTCCAAGAGGCCTTCCCCTGCTGCTGCAGGCCTCTAGGACCTCTTAGCCCTTGACCCTAGGCCTCATTGGCCTTTTCTCATAATCCGCAGGCCTAATAGGCCTTTCCACCCTCTTGTCTAGGCATCCCCTAGCCTCCTTGGCCCTATTCAGTCATCATGGGTTATGACTTAATTTCTGAGCTAATATTTTGGTGTTTTGCAGCAAATTTGGATTAATCTTTGTGCTTGCAGGTAGCCATCTCATTGGAAAAAAAAATTGGCAATCAAGTGGTGCATCTCCAAGGCCTAAGTGGTTTGATCTCCAACCCCTCTTTTTCCTCACTGTTTCATTAGCAGCCCTTTGATCTCTTGATAACAGTGATATTAAACACACCTAAGAGGCCTTAAAATCACTAATAAGTTGTCTCACACATTAATAAGTAACTTGCATAAATTGGGCATCTATTTTTGGGCTTGATTTCATGAAGAATTGATGACTGTCATCTCTTTTGGGACTGCATACTGAAATCTGAAATAAAACAGTGGCATTAGCATCTAAGAGGAACCTAATTCATTGAAATTGTGGATTTGGGCAAAGAGGTTTGGTAATGAGATAGCTTATTTGCATTTTGCATGCATATGCATCTCCTCTTTTAAAAGTGCTCTAAAACTAATCTAACTCGCTGCTGTCATAAGGTTTACTTGTGCTATTTGAATATCCTTGGAACATAATTAGGTAATATTCCTTCTCAATAAATTTTTCCCAAGGAGGGAATCACAATTTTTTGCAATTTTGGAGGCTAATACAATTTTGTGGACACCAACTTAGGAAAAGTGGGTCGAATTATTTTGTTGGTGGAATGTGGGGGCCACATCCACATGAAATATGCACCCCATGAGAGGAAAATTGAATGGCTAAAGGAAAGTCGAATTGTTGGATGGTGGGACCCACCTGGGGCTAGGGGCAGCTAGTATAAGAATGAGGAAGGGAGCAGCTATTGGAACCTTTTGACATTTTATCATTTACCTATGTTGCCCAAATTGTTTAGCTGCGTTACAAGTGTTGTTGAGCACATGAGTTTTCCAGGGAGAAGACTCACCCTTTTCTTCGATGGACCTTGAGTGCCACCCTAGGGAGGTCTCACCACAATTTCGTGGAGGCTAGGGAAAGGCAGGAAACAGGTGGTACGTACTACGAACTGTTTGCTCCAGGTTGGACACAGATTAGAGAGCCACGTAGTTTTGAGGGAGAATTTCCGGGGACATAAATGTTGGGTCTGGCGGCACATTTCCTTGGACAATTTGTTGGTGATTTCCGGGTCAATTGCATGTTGGAAGAGTGCTCCTTGTTCAGATTTTGTGTATTTGGGGTAGCATCGGGTGTGCTCTAGCCTTGAAACTTGGTGGAGGGGCTAAGAAACACATCACCTCCAAAACCCAGAAAGCGTTTGGAGAAATTTCATCTGGTGTTGAAGTTATTCAAATAATTAATTTTTTAAATGAAGACCCTAAGTCTAAAATTAGGAAATTAGAAAAATTAAAGTGAATTAATTAAACACATGTGATGAAATGTTCTAAGTGACGCGGATCAAGCAGTCTTTTAATCTTAGTTGTTGATAAGAGATTTAATCATGGTCATTGATGTGTTTAATGAAAAAGTATAAGAGAAAGGCTTGAGGGTCAATTGGAGACACACACACAAAGCCATGGCTGAGGAACTGATCTGGAATTCTAGGGTAAGGTTTGCTAAGAATTTCCGGAAGAGTTTTCTGCAGCGAGGGGTAGTATTGGCTGAGGGGGTGATCTAATCCCGAAGCCAAGAGTCAGCAAGAGGCAAAAGAGCAGCAATCAAGGTCAACGCAAAGGAGCAAGGGCAGCAGCAGCAGCTGCGCAGTACAGAGGCTTCAGCCATTACGCATGCCCAGGAGGGGCAGCGCTACAGCTTCAGAGGGCTTCCAGAGTTATGCAGAGGCCTCCTGAGGCAACGTAAGGACTGCGTCACCTAGTCTAGGGTTACGTAGTCCCCTTCTGAGCAGCGCAGAGGCACGTAGAGCCTAGTAGGGCTGACGCTGGGGCTTTAGGGGCAGCGCTGAGGTTTCTAGGGCCAGAATCTAGCTGAGTCTTGTAAATCCCGTTTGAGGGTGTGGATCAGTTAGCTTTTGGTCTCAGAACAGCAGGTATTGTTTCAGAGCTATTATTTTCTCTGTCGAGTTAACCAGTTGAGTGCCCAGGTTTATTGTACTCAGATTCTACATAATAATAATAAACCCTCATATCTGCTATGTCGTTTTTCCCGCATTGGGTTTTTCCGAGGACTATTGTCCGAAAAATCTGTGTGTCACTTTGTTTGACTGAGTGTATTATTTAGTAAATGATCTGCATATGTGTAGGTTGTTAGTAGTGTTTACTTCAGTATTTTTTGAAATATTTTCTGGAAATTACTTGTATAATTTAATCACAAGTAGGAGAAGTAAACCATGATACTACAGTAGGATTTATGCATTAATGTATTCAGAAATTTTCACATGGTATCAGAGCGATAGCAGATCAAGCTGAATCTCCAACAAATCAGTTGAAGAATATTTTTCTGCAGGGTAGCAGCAGAAATCCGAAAAGGGCGGCAGCAGCAGGAGGACGCAGATCCAGAAAGGGGTAGCATTGTAGCTTCGGAAGGCCTTCAGGCTTACGCAGACGCTAACCAGGCTAGCATAAGGACTGCGTCACCCGGTCTGGGGTTACGCAATCCACTTCTGAGCAGCACAGAGACTGCACTGGTCCAGTTTGCTCCGACAGAGGCCAGCGAGAGGGACGCAGTCCAGTATTCTTGTCAGTTTGTCGAGATCCGAAAGCAGTGCTTCAATTCTTCAGTAGTGCTGGTGTGGTGGATATTCTACCAGCGAAGAATTGTGCCTAGCTAAGTCAACAAAGAGCGGCAGGAAGACAGTTACTCAGCAGATCTGAGCCAAACAAATCTGAGATTCAATCAGGAGGATCGAAGAGAACTATCTGATTGTTTTGGCTGAAGACTTCCAGGAGGGAAATCAGTTTTCAGAAGGAGTAGGTTCTAGAGGGTTTCTAGTCACCAAGAAACCCAGATCCAGCATTTCTGTATTGCCGCAAAAAGAGGGAGAAGTGTATTGTCTCCATCAGATTCGAGCTAGATGGCTTCTCATGGGCTGATAGATCAGGACAGGTTGGACGGTGTGTCCAACTTTGTCATCTCGAGGGCCAGGATCATATCAGTCCTGGATGAGTACGGCATCAAGAACCATGCAGAGAATGTCCTAGTTGAGCTTGAAGATCCCGATCCTCTGAAGAAATTTAATGAAAATCAAGCACGAGCTAAGCATTTGATTATGGACAGAGTGAAGGATCATGTTGTGCCACACATTGCCGGAAAGAAGATGTCCACTGCGATGTGGACCGCTTTAGAAGCCATGTATCAAGGAAGCTTTGTTCAACGGAAAATGCTTCTTGAGAATCAGATGAGACTGTTCCAAATGCAGAAGGGTGAGGAGGTGGATCCCTTCTTTTTTGTTTACAGACTATCCGGGATCAACTGATTGCCATGGGTGCACCTCCAGACGAAGGGCTCCTGGTAAGGACTGCCCTGAATGCAGTCACCTAGGAATGGGAAACGTTTGTCCAAAGCATATTGGGCAGGGCAGCGTTACCATCCTGGGTGGACATGTGAGCAATACTCCGCCAAGAAGAGATCAAGAGAATCACTAAGAGGTAAAACATCAGCAGCGGAATGGTCATAGTAAAGAAAGAAGAGGAGGAGGATGCAGCCATTGCATCGAAGGAACGCAAGCACTTGTCCTAAGAAGAAGGACAAAGGAGCTTCTGATTCAAAGGTTGCAGCAGCAAAGGACGATGGGAGTGAAGATGACATAGCCATGAGTGTTCATGAGCCACATAAGTGGGGTGACATGGATCTGTAGAGCAGCTACAGAACAAGCAGGCGAGATCCTTGAGTCAGCCCTACTCTTGGATCACATACAAGCTACGAGAGCCTTAAGATGGTAGCGAGACAAGTAGGAGGAAGATGCAGAAGATCACAGTGGAGCGGAGGGCAGTGCTGAGATGTTGTAGAGGAAGCAGCGCAGTGCAGAGGCAGCAGTAGCGTAGAGAGCAGCAGTGCAGAGGTTGATGGGACTTCAGCAATGCAGAGAGGTAGTGCTCACACAATGCAGAGTTGTGGTAGTGTAGTGGCCTTAGGAGGATAGCGTAAAGCAGCAGCCAAGGGGGTTTCAGTGATGGGATGCAGCCTGACTTGTCTATCAACGATTGGGTAGGAGTCTTTTCAGTTGCTTACTTCTCAGCAACTGAGTTGCAGTGCAGCAATTAGTAGTGGCAATGCTATGGGCAGCATCATGCAGCAAGTTGAGAGGGAGCTGCAGTACAGATGCGACAGTGTCAGTGGCAATGACATGGGCAGTAGTACAGAAAGCAGCAACGCAGTGGATGGAGGGCAGCAGGCCAAGCATCAGCAGCGCAAAGACCAATGCCAAGATCTTGCAATACATGGTGTGGATGTATTGCTAGAGCACACTCCGTGCTAAGAGGGAGTGTTGAGATTTTGTGTATTTGGAGTAGCATCGGGTGTGCTTTACCAATGCCAAGATCTTGCAATACATGGTGTGGATGTATTGCTAGAGCACACTCCGTGCTAAGAGGGAGTGTTGAGATTTTGTGTATTTGGAGTAGCATCGGGTGTGCTTTAGCCCTGAAACTTGGTGGAGGGGCTAAGAAACACATCACCTCCAAAACCCAGAAAGCGTTTGGAGAAATTTCATCTAGTGTTGAAGTTATTCAAATAATTAATTTTTTTAATGAGGACCCTAAGTCTAAACTTAGGAAATTATAAAAATTAAAGTGAATTAATTAAACAGATGTGATGAAATGTTCTAAGTGACGCGGATCAAGCAGTCTTTTAATCTTAGTCGTTGATAAGAGATTTAATCATGGTCGTTGATGTGTTCAACGAAAAAGTATAAGAGAAAGGCTTGAGGGTCAGTTGGAGACACACACACAGAGGCAGAGCTGAGGAACTGATCTGGAATTCTAGGGCAAGGTTTGCTAAGAATTTCTGGAAGAGTTTTCTGCAGCGAGGGGTAGTATTGGTTGAGGGGATGATCTGATCCCGAAGCCAAGAGTCAGCAAGAGGCAGAGGAGCAGCAATCAAGGTCAGCGCAGAGGAGCAAGGGCAGCAGCAGCAGCTACGTAGTAACTGCGCAACGCAGAGGCTTCAGCCGATACGCAGGTGCTACGCAGGCCCAGGAGGGGCAGCGCTGCAGCTTCAGAGGGCTTCCAGAGTTACGCAGAGGCCTCCTGAGGCAGCGTAAGGACTGCGTCACCCAATCTGGGGTTACGCAGTCCCCTTCTGAGGAGCACAAAGGCACGCAGAGCCTAGCAGAGCTGACACTAGGGCTTCAGGAGCAGCACTGGGGTTTCTAGGGCCAGAATCTAGCTAAGTCTTGTAAATCCCTTTTGAGGGTGTGGATCAGTTAGCTTTTGGTCTCAGAACAGCAGGTATTGTTGCAGATCTATTATTTTCTCCGTCGAGTTAACCAGTTTGGTACCCAGATTTGTTGTACTCAGATTCTACATAATAATAATAAACCCTCATATCCGCTTCACCGGTTTTCCCGCATTGGGTTTTTCCGGGGACTATTGTTCGAAAAATTTGTGTTTCACTTTATTTGAATGAGCGTATTATTCAGTAAATGATCTGCATATGTGTAGGCTAGTAGTAGTGTTTACTTCGGTATTTTCTGAAATATTTCTGGAAATAACTTGTATAATTTAATCACATGTAAGAGAAGTAAACCATGATACTACAGTAGGATTTATGCATTAATGTATTCAGAAATTTTCACACTCCTCGCTCAGGTCAAAGTTTCCTTGCATGGGATGGGGTCTGCACAGTAGTGTTCCTGGGCAGCGCAGTTTTTGGTGGAGCCATTCATGGGGAGGCTTAGCTGAAGGAGTTTGGGGTTGGGGTGACTTGTGAAGGCAAGAAGGGTTGTTAAGGGGGATTTTTCAATATCCTGGAGGGCTACAGAGACAGAATTTTCTATAGGCCGTAACTTCCTGGTAGTGGATGGGTGCTTGGAATTTGGGGGTGATTTTGGAGCATCAAAACTAGAACAAACTCTTTCTAGATTTTTCTGGGTTTTTGGTGGGGAGCTCGAAATTAATTTGGCAGAATTTTTTGGGCAGATTTTGGGGCACAAACAGGGGTTCCACTCAGCCAACAGTGCAGAAACTCTAGGGCCAGCGCAGTACCTTCTGGAGGAGTCTTTTTCCTTGCATCTGGGAAGCAATTTCTCATCTGGGATTGTCTAACTTGCTTCGATAAGCCAAAGTGCACATGCTCTTGCATTGTACTCCTCTTATGAATATAATAAAATGGTCGATTTTTGGAGCAATTCCGGTGTAATTTCTGGGTGTTTAACGCTTTGCTGAAATTTTATGTTTGCACATGTGTTTTCGCTTAATATCACTGTAAAATTTTCCTATTACAAATATTACAAATTAACATAAGAGTTTACACTTGGTAATACTCCATTGATAATAATTGCTCATTGTGGAAAGGATTTGCTGACATTGTTTAATGTGCTATTGTGAATAAGAATGCTAGCATCTAACCTTGGTGTTTTCTTGTGAGTTCCTTGATCTCTGAAGTCACAATTTAAACTCGATAAGCTCACCCTCTAAAGCACATCAACTTAAGATCTAATATGTTGTGAATTGGTTAATATTTCTCAAATTTATTGGATATTGGCATTTGTCATTGGCATTAAAGATCTAAGGGTTCTTACTTAAGGACTTGTGAATCTAATTGCAATATTGGCATCATCTTGGAAAGCTTCTAATTGTCTAAGAACATTGATAATCTTATTATCTCTTTTGAGCAATTATCATTGGCATCTTGTATTGTCTCATTGCTTAATTGTCCTAAGTGGATAAGTGGTCTAATAGTCATTAGATTTATGGTTCATGTCTAAAGTAGATATCTATTGTGAATCATAATTCCATTTGGAGAGCCGTTATGAAGAAGATCTATCTTGATGATTGTATCTCAGATATCTCTTGTATATTGTTGGCACTTGTAACGTTGAGCACTTTATCTTGTGTAAGATTGTTCTCCATTTAACTAGCCTTGTGTGATAATTAAGGATCAATTAAGTACTTAACATAAACAATCTTAACTCAAGATCACTCACCCATATTGCATTGCATCCTAGAACTAGTTTTGCATTAGTGACTTACCTCCAAGCATAAGCTTGGTTGATAGAAAGATAGGAACGCCCTTTCATCTTTGCTTGAGAAGTCTAGGCTCTCTAGTATTTAAAACGGTGACCTTTCAGTCTTCAAAGTCATAGTCTCTGCAGCGCCAGAGGCACCGACTATGTTAGATTTCAAGGAGAGGGATTGTTAACCAAGCCCTTGCTTGCTTCACCTTGACTTTTCTCTGCCACTTACTTTAGAGACTAGGCTCAATATAGATAAAGATCAAGGGATACACTTAGTTAGGCATATAATTAAAATAAACCAAGATTCTTGCATGTCACCTAGTTCGTAGGATTTGCATCTCATCTAGGATAGATAAGCATTCATTACACTGTGGTTGTTCATTCGGTCACCTCATCCTTAATTGATATAAAGCAAGTAGTTGTCTCCATAAGGCACTGGTCTCATTAATAATTCGATCTAATCTCGAAACTTGCTAAATCAACCAAGTGGCTAGGCCATTCAATCGTGTCTCCCAGACTTGTTGGTTGTCAACTTGTCCTTCATCTTCATATTTCGTAGGGACTATCCCTCATAGCTTGTTGTTGGGAGACAGCTAGAACAAAGTGGGCGAAGATCAGAGTGATAGCCCCCACCCTAAGTCGTTATCGCACCGTGCCTGTGCAATCTGGGAGACAACATTTCCTGGCGCTATTGTCGGGGATAGATTTTTCTGTCCCTGGTCCTAACGAAAAATTTTTACTCTTTCATCTTTCATCTTTCCATCATTTCATTTGAGGCGGCAACGCCACAACATTTTATGGCATCGTTGTCGGGGACCAATTTATTGGGCCTTTGTGTTGCGACATTTATCATCACCCTTCTTAATCCTCTAATCAGTTCCATCTTCCTTGTCCCGCCATCACCACATTTTATGGTGTCAATGTGATATTCTCCTTATCTCTTCATCTTTTCATCACCTTATCCTTTGTCCTCTCACTAATATTCTCATCTTCTCTATTTGCACCATTAGCACCTGGAAATTTCAATTCGTTTCCTGTTTGGGTAGCGACTCCACTTATTTATCCATTTACAAGAGCTTACTCTAGAAGAAATACCGGTAGCTTGGTTAACCCCACTCCCGATCATGAAAAGGCTCTGAGAGCTCGGTTAAACAAATTACATTCTAGTAAGCATTTAATTTTTCTCAGACAGGAAGCTCTCCCTGATATCCACTTGCTTTTCCCTGATCATGTAAATCAAGAATTCATGGATTATTACAAGCCTTACAGCTATGCCAACATTCAAGGGTATCCTCACGATCTCCTAGATGACCCTACTATGAACAAGCTTCCAACATTCCAGGGGAATAATGCAATCAGTGTTGAGGCTCACATAAAAAAGTTCACAACTTTTATACAAAGATATCCTAATGCAACTGCCTACAATCATGAAGATGTCAGAATGAAACTCTTTGTCCTTACATTAGAAGATGATGCACTGCAATGGTTTCATGACAAGCCTGATAATGCTTTTGATTCTTTGCAAGCTCTTACCAAAAGATTTCATGGATAAATTTGGGGACAAAAGAGAAGGTAAGTATTCGGTCAAAGAGCTTAACTCCATCAAGAAAAGGGAAAATGAGACAATTGAAGTGTTTAATCAAAGATTCAATGGTATCCTCAGAGCCATGACTCAAGATTACAAGACGCCTGACAAGACTGTGTTAGAACAATATCTTGAAGCTTTTTGCGTTGACACTCAATATAAGATAAGACGTGCCAAGCCTATCACTTTAGCTGTTGCTCAAAATGTAGCTCGGGAATTAGAAAAGGATAAGAAAGCTTCGGGTAAGTCAGAGATCCCTGGTTTCAAAAGAAGTCCAGTTAAATCCAAAGGAAAAGAAATAAAGGGAGTAGAACATGATCCCATTAAAAAGTTAACTCAAATGATTAAGGAAATGAGGATAGAACATGCTCGAAAAATAAGTGCCATGCAGTATAGGCTAATTCAGATGGAAAGAAATCAAGTGCAGAATGTGCAGCCTAGAAATAACAATAAAAACAGAGGTAACAACAATCCATGGCCGAGAAGAAATCCTCCTAATGATTAGAGATCTCTCACTCCACTTGAGTCTGCCAATATCGTTGACCAGCCTATCCCATTTTGCAGACCATGTGAAAGTTTCCACAAAGAAAGTGCATGTGCTATTGCTAGAAAAATCTTGGATGAAGCAGCAAATGAACAGATAAATAATGTCAGTCAGAATTCTTCCAATGAAGGTCGTTGCACAGATATGATTTCCTCATCCTTCACCATCAATAACTTCAATGATGAAAAGGATCCTATTACACAAATATATGGTGAAGCTCCATCTCAGGAACAAATTCTGGAAATTGCTAGAAGTAAGGATTATACTTATCAAAAGAAAGGTAAACTTTAAAGAGCAAACTCAGAACAAACAGGTTGCATCCGAAACGTATAAGTCAGGACTAAAGATAGATTGAGCCGCATGGATTAATAATATTAACATGTTTGTCCCAGTGCTCGAACTTTTAAAGATTCCATCCCAAAAGGCAGCATTCTACAAGGCTTTAGGCATCGCTCAATAGGATAAGGGCAATACACATCTTAAAGATGAAGAAATCAATATAAAGGACTTAAATTGTTACATGACGAATAAGGAACATCAACCTTTCTTCCTGACCTTAGATATTAATGACCGTCTGCTTCATATTTGCATGTTGGATTTCGGTGCTTCAACAAATGTTATGACTAAAAGAGTTATGGATCAGTTGAACTTAAGGATTTCTAGGCCTTACCATAACATTTGCTCTATTGATTCGAAAAAGATTGAGGTCCTTAGCGTGGTTAAAGACTTACAAGTTTCATTGGATAACTATCCATACAAGATCATCACCATAGACATAGTGACCATTGATGTTCCAGATGTGTGGGGGATGCTTCTCTCAAGAAAGTTTGCAGCTGATTTAGGTGGATGTATTCAAATGAATCTCTCATATGCTACTATTCCTGCAGCAGTCAGTGGTATGGTCAGATTATACAGAAAAGTAGAAAGAAGATACCATTTTGAGATTCCAAAGAGGTCGGAGAATGGTGAGGAGATTGAACCACAGGATCATCCATCGCAGTATGTTACTGAATTCATTCAACCAGTTTATCACTTTTCTTCATCTCGTCTTCCATCTCACTTTCCGAACAAGAAAAGTAGGCTTGATTTTGACACAAATGTGCATTTCGTTTGATAGATGGCATGCCTTGTGGGTCCTTTTGGTTGGAGAAATATTAATTTTTTTGAAGGTTGATGCCCCAAAGTTGGGTTTAGCATGAGCACTTTTCCCCCAAAGTTTTATGATCTTAAAACTTTATTGCTGTCCTAAAAGAAGGTCAAAATTATATTTTAAATAGGCCTAAAATCATGTGTCCTAATATGCCTTGAAAATAGAGTCTATGAAAGACAATTTTTTTTTGGACTTGTCTAAAAGCTCCAAACAAAGGTGCCCTTTCAAATGAAATTACTCTTGTCTGCTCAAGTCAGCCCCAATTAAGGGCTCCTCCAAAACACACACACATATATATATCCAACTCGTGGCATCCAAATGAGCAAGAAAAGAGACATCGAATTAAGAACAATTTTTATGTTCTATAAACAGGCCGGGCCTAAAAGGATACATCTAAAGAAGGCTAAAACTTAGGGACTAGTTATCTGTTGTGGTGGAATGTTTTGAAGCTGGCTCAAACTTTGATAGTTTGGTAAGATTTTCTTCTCTTGTTTGAAGCATTACTGAAAAGATTTTCGTCCTTCTTTTGGAATCAAATTGTACGTGTTCTGAGCGCTAATCCGAGTTCATCCTTAGGCTAAAACCTGAGCTCTTTTGAGGCACACTGTGATTTCTCTGATGCTACTTTTCTAGTATGTTTTTAAGCTCGCTCTTGAGGCCAGTTTCAGCCCTCCTGAGGATGCTTATGTGCCTGTCTGAGAGGCAAATTTCAGCCCCCCTTCCTCAAGCTATATCTCAGATCAAAATTCGAATTCTAAGGCATATGTTCAGTCCCCCTTTTCGGCTTTTCCTATTGTGAATGTTTCAGGGTTTTAATGGCAGATCCAAGACTATTTCAGCGTTATAACAGAGTTTTTTTGGAGGCTGGTCTGAGGCAGAATGAGAGTTGTTTTGATGGCAAATCAAATCTCTGCTTAGGGCTAATATAAAGCTTACCTGAAGTCATTCTTGGAGTCACACTTAAGCAGACCTTGAAGTCACTTTTAAGCAGACACTGAACTCATTTTTAAGCAGACATAGAACTCACTCTGAACTCTGGAGCATACTTTATGTTGGAAATTGCAACTAGGTTCGGTCTTCATAATGACATTTTGTAAACATGACATTGCATATTTTGTATAAAGAAAGAAAAAGAAAGAAAATAAATTTTATTTTATTTCTAGCATGGGCTTCATGTTCAAGTTTAGGTCAAAAGCATGTTCTTCATGCTTCTAGGTCTTTCTAGGACAAAGAAGAATTTTTGTCATGTATTATAGTCCCATTTGGACTCATTGTAACAAAGAAAAATATTTCTTTTGAGTCGAGAAAAGCCATTTATTCCTTCAAGACCAAGTCAGCCCAGATAAGGTGAAGTCAGCGTAAAGGACGGCAATTTGACCCCTAAAGAAGGCTATAAATAAGAGGAGGTTGACTGATTTGTAGCATCGATCTCATCTCAAGTTCTATCTACAATAGCGAAGAATGAAAAGAGCTTGGAGGACGAAGAAAAGAAGAAGTCGAAGTCTCTTGGAGATCATCACTTTTTGTCCACACCTGTGAAGCTGCTAAGGATTTTGTGAAGCTGCGAAGTTGCAGAAGGTTGAAATTGCAAGGCCGAAGTTTTGAAGTGTAGTTGCAAGGCCAAAATTCTAGAACTGAAGCTGCAGGGTCGAAGTTTTGAAGCTGCCTTGAAGAAGATCTTGCTGGTAGGCTGACTTGGTGCTTGGGAGGATTCTTAGCTTTGTTCTTTGGGTCTTGAAAGTCTCATTGTGAACAGATTCTATAAGAAGAGAAGTATTCTTTCTGGGTTTTGCCCTGGCTTGGAGCCTATATCTTGTGTACTTTGTCATGTTGTGATCTTCATTGTTTTGGTAATTGCTTGATGAACAAGAACTAATAAGTAATAAAAGGCCAACAAATATCACAAGTAATTATCAAGTTAAGAAAACTCATTTATAATCTACAAGTCTCTTGATTTTCCAAAATGGTATCAAAGCTAAGGCGCAAAAAGGAGACTGAAGACCACATCTTAGTTGGCACTATGGCAAGGGTTATGAATAAGTGTTTCAAGTTTCTTGAGAATCTCGTTATATCCATCAAGGGTTACATTATAAAGATCATCTCCAAGCTAGCAAAAGAAGAGATGGATGGAAACTTATTCTCCGCTTTATCTAGCACTTTCAAGGATGAGAATGTATGGGTTATTGACAGTGGTGCTTCTAGACATATGATAGGTGAATGCAGTTAAATCCAAACTGTGTTAAAATGAACCTCCTCTCATTCGATCGAACTTGGAGACAAGAAGAACTATCAAGCAAAAGGAATTGGATCTACTTCGTTGGAGCTCAAGTCCAGTGGCAATATTCACCTCAACAACATTCTATATGTTCCAGGTTTGAAGAAAAACTTATTTTCTATTTCTTGTCTAGAGGATAAGGGTGATAGAATTGCTTTTGTTGATGGCAAGGTTTTGGTTTGGGATAAGGACTCTAGTATTGATCATGCTAGGGTAATTGGGATTCGTGAGGGGACATAATATAGACTTTTTACTCCTCTCTCACTAGCCCTAGTTCACTTAGATGTGAGCCCTTTTGAATTATGGCAAAGAAGGTGTGGACACCTTATTACAAGATTTTGCCATCTCTAAATCAAATGGTCAATGGTATCCCCAAATAAAGGAAGAACATGAAGGGACCTGTAAGGGTTGTGATTCTAGGCAAGAATGTGAAGAAGCCATTTGCAAAAAGTGATACCAGATCTAAGGAAGTTTTAGATCTCATACACTCTGATGTATGTGGTCCTATGGCAATAAAATCTCTTGGTGGGCAACAATATCATGTGACCTCCATTGATGATTTCTCAAGGAAACCATGGTTATACCTCCTCAAGAACAAAGATGAAGTATTCAAGAAGTTCCAAGAATTAAAGAATGAAGTGGAGAATCTAACATAAAGAAAGATCAAAACTCTGAGGTTTGACAATGGTGGAGAATATACCTCCAAAAAACTTATAGCGTTTTGCAAGGAAGCAAGGATTAAGATGGAGCTAATTGTTCCTTATAATCCTGAACATAATGGTGTGGTTGAAAGGAAGAACATAACAATTGAAAAATGTGTCAGAGCCATGCTACATGATCAAGATCTCCCACAATTCTTATGGGGAGAAGCATGTGTAACAATAATAATTATTTATTATTATTTATTTGTAATAAAAATTATTAATAATTAATTATTTGTAATAATAATTATTTATTACAAATTAATTAATTAGTTATTATCATCATTAATGATTATTTATTTATAATCATAATTATTTATTTATTAAAATGAACAAAATTAATTATTAATAAGTAAATAATTAATTATTATTAATAATTGTTTATTTAACTATTTATTGTTACTAATAAATATTTTTTATTATTAATTATTTATTTATTACAAATGAATGAATAGTTATTTATTATTAATAAACTAATTAATTATTATTATTGACTATTTATTTATAATAATTATTATTTATTTATTACAATGAATAAATAATTAATTATTAATAAATAAATAAAATAACTATTAATTAATTAATTAATTAACAATTAATTATTTATTTATTATAAGTTCTTTATTTTTCTGCAATTATTCCATTTCTAATGAATTAACTTAATCTAGGTTTTGGTTTTATAATTTATTATTTTAGGATTTTAGTCGCCTCTTTTTTAGATAAAAAATTTGTTCATTTATTATTTATTCATCCTCCCTTTGACTATTCTTTCATTCACTCATTGTACTGATGATGGATCCCCTCTGGGATTCGAAACATCGACAAGCTTCATCTAATACTATGGAAAATCCGAACCATCTTTCTCCAAAAGAAAACCACAGAAGATTAAAATCTAACATGTGTAACAGCTGTCTACCTATCGAACCGAAGTCCTCACAAGATTCTCAACAACATAACTCCAGAAGAAGCATTTACAAGAAAGAAGCCCAATGTGGATCATCTTTGAATATTTGGATCTCACGTTTACATACATATTCCAAAGGACAAAAGGAAGAAGTTGGATCCTACCAGTATGAAGGGCATCTTTGTTGGTTATAGTGCTTCATCAAAAGCGTACAGAATCTATATTAAGGAAGATCGCCATATTGAAGTAAGTGAGGATGTCATCTTTGATGAAAGTATAGCTTACAAGAAATCAAAATATGTTCCAGTCAATTCTGATGAAGAAGAGATACCCATTTTTGAGGATATCTCAAAGGGCGACAATGGTCAAGATTCTACATCAAATAAAGAAGATGTCAAAGGACATAGTGAGCCTATGCAACAAGTTGTTGTTCCTGAAATCCTTAAGAGACCTGCTTGGTTGAGGAAAACTCTATAAGAAGTAGAAGGACACACAGCAAAGGGGACCTTTAAAGAAAGTAAAAGACCAAAGAGGTTGTAATATTCCTATTAGGAAATTAACAGTGATAATCAAGCAAACTGTAATATTCATGTTTTAAAGATATTAATAAAACACAGCAAATGCTACAATAGTGGAATGACTCTATGAGCACACATTCAATAACATGTAAAAAAAAAATAGGAACCGTGTACGCAACAGATATACGTTAAACTGAGAAATCGCTAAGCCATTATATTATGCGGGGAATTACAGCGATTACAAAGATGCCCAGATGATAGCGCTCAACAGGCGCGGGCAAGATAAAAGATATGCTCAAGAAACAAGGTACAACGGTCCTCCTGTGGGTGGGAACAGCTGGAAACACTATCGCGTGCTGCTAATAAGCTGCGGCTGGAAAATGGGCACGGCTGTCTCTGCTTCGAACTCCTAACCTGAAACCTCCAAATGATACAACACAGAGCTCCCACTGGACAATCTGCGGTCTTCCCACACAGACTGCGTCGCCACTCCTGAACGCTGCTCTGTAACAAGCTCCAAACCCGATCCTCTGACAAAACAATGATAGAACGACCTCACCCGAGCAGGCACTCGAAGTCCCCCGGGGCTGAGGTTGAGATCTCCGCTCGGAGACACTCGGCGCACTGAACAGTGCTGCAGACCTGCTAAACAGCCGGCGTGCTCAAGTCTTAGCGACCAATAACAATTTCATAAAATTCATCAATAGTCAAAAAGAAGGAATCTCTATCCCTTTTGTATGCGGCCTTCCTCTCGAACCTTCGACTCCTCCTTTCCCGCGCAGCCCTTCTCGGCCCCACGCTGCCAACGCAGCCCGCGTGCTTGCCTCCGCGCGCTCGGGTGAGACCACGACCCACTCATTGTTATTTGAAATTGACTATTGGCGGAAAAATTGGTCCCGATTAATATTCCAATTAGCTATCGCTAATTGGGAATATTACAGTCTCCCCCGGCAAAATGTTGCTTGCCCTCAAGCAATTGCCTGAACATCTCTCCACCGATACCGCAAAATGTGCCTGGGTCCCAGATGCGCCACAGAATCTCTTCTGACCTATGCATCACCCTGATATGAAGGGATCTCTCAATGCCAGGATCCCGACCTGATCTCTCATGGTACCGGCCAACCAACAATCCTCCCGGATCCCATTGCCACCATGGCCAATCATCGCTCAAGTTCCACGACTCAGGCTGCGCACTATCTCTAGCTATGGTTGATGCTCTCAGGGGTGAAGACCACCAACAAGCATCAATGTCCCCGGGCTCCCGGTGTGCTGTACCTGTAACCACATATGCTGCCCCACCAATGGCATACCAACTCATCACCTCTCTCCAGTCCAAGTCCCGACTCAATCCCGTGCTGATCCTGCTCTCCTGAAATCGAGAGGTCCTGAGGTAACGAAAACTGGTGCCCTCCTGCCAACTGGAATCTGTTACATCTACTATGTCTAGGGGCCCCTGCTCCGCTGTGCTCCCCACGAAAAACATCGTACCATCAAGAGGGTACCTACTCATGATCTCCCGCCAGTCCATCCTGGAGGAAGAATCCGATGTAGCAACAACTGTATAT
Source organism: Pinus albicaulis (assembly GCA_034641835.2). Classification (NCBI taxonomy): domain Eukaryota; kingdom Viridiplantae; phylum Streptophyta; class Pinopsida; order Pinales; family Pinaceae; genus Pinus; species Pinus albicaulis. Next base: position 19,049,984 of record CM076583.1, read on the forward strand.
GGAACATGCCTAGAGTGTTGCTGCCAACCCGTGATCGACTCCCACTGCTCTGCCCTACTTCCAATGGAAGCTGCCTATAGAAGAAAGCCCCTATCTCTATAATGGGCCAAAGTGGGCAAGATATGTTGCAAGCCTCATTGATGTACTTCTGGGGAGTGCTACTCACTGACGATACTGCAGCTCTGCTGACTGCGTGTACATCTATCTGCACCTCATCCCAGTTTTGACCCATCCATGGACGCTCTTCCATCTCCAACAACTCATTTCCCTCCTGATTGGGAATGTAATGCTCCTACTGCCTATTAGCCCCCTGCAAATCCATCTCATCAACCTCCAACATCTCCATAGGATATGGGTTTGTAGCTGCTGTCACCGTACTCAGTGTCTGCGCATCTAACTACTCCCCCTCCAAGGCTGACCCCAATTTTAGTCGCATATCCATCATAGGCTCAATGTGGGCGCCCATCTGGACCTCACCCAAGGAAATGTCATGCCTAATGTCCCTAGTATCCTCCTCTACTAACTCAGGCTCCATCATATGCTGCTCTGGTTGAATCGTCACAAAGGACTCATCACCCAGAGTATCTCCTATACAATCCCCTGACTGCTCACCCTGTACACTAGAACACAGCTCTGGTCCCCTGTCATCATCATCTCTGCATGGCTGCTCTCGCTCCCCAGAGGCCTCCTCAAATGATCCCATGGACTCATTTGAAGAAGAGTCCTCGTCTTGGCATACGGAAGGAATGCCTACCGGCTCTACCTCTGCCACCTCATCTGCATCTCTCAAACATGAGTGATCAGGCCCCCAAGGTTCTTTGCAAATGAAGCAAAGTCCCTTCCTCCTCAGCTCCGGAAATGAAGGTGGGCTGAAAATCTGAACTTGGCAAGCATCATAGCTTACCCCATGCTGTCCTTCCCTCCACTCATGGCGAGTGTAGCGTGCATGTTGATCCTGGGCTGCAAAATCATTACCCTCTGATGGCAAGGTGAAGAACAATCCTCCAAGGAGGGTTCCTCCATCAATGAAGAACAAGATGGCCCAAAACAAACCATCCATGAAGACTAGGACATGGTCATCATGGATCATCCTAATGAGATGTCTGCTGAAGGTTTTACATGCTGATACATGATGCAAACAATCTCTCATGAGGATACAACGCAGTTTCATCCACTGCAACTTCGGAAAATTACATGGCAAGCGATGTACAAGATCCATCACATCTACTAATGGATAGTAAATGGCTGAATGTAACAACAATAATACATGATCAAGCACTTTCCCATCGCTGTACAATGGATGAATATCAATCTGATGGCCCACCTCCAAAGAGAACACATATGTAGTAGTGGTGGCCATGCCTCCTCCCATGCTCCCATTAGAACATGTAGTGCAGAGAATGTGAGAATCTTTCCTACTCACGGACACATCCAGCTCATGTGTCTCCCTCATAATAAAGCCTCCCACACAAATCTGATCTAGATCAGCAAATGGAGACATGATCAACAGCAAAATGAGGGAAACACTGAAGGTTACAAGTGATGAAAAGAGGTACCAACAGCTTCTCGAACAAGTACAACGCAGTTTTACAAGTTGCTGCTTGATGAAAGTACAAGGCAAAATGTTTCTTCTTACATAGTTAATCATGCATGTCTCTATATGATATATGCTATAGTGTATAAAATGAACATGCAAGTGATGATAAAACATTTGCCCAAGGCCACAAAAGAGATGGCTGCCTCCATCACGTAGATTGGCCCAATACAACTCATGGAGCAATGTGACATGCTTGCCCTCTTGTGAAGCAAGGCACTGCATAGGAATGACAAGAGTGTGCAAGTCAATGAATGTATAAACAAATCCCTCACCATATGTTGGAAGTAAGATGGTACATGGGTCTAGGAATGAGTCCTCCATAGTGTGTTGGCAAGCTATGAAGAAGAAAGACCCATGTGCTGCAAGAAGATAATCCTCCTTATGCTTGGGAACCCAAGTCACAAAGAATATGCCATAGTGATAGATGTCTCTTCCATCATTACCTCCTCTTTGTTTATCAAGTGCAACAGATATGAAGTGATCATGGGACCTATGGGTTATAGATCCACTATATCTCTGTCGGGCACACTTCATCCATAAATCTCTGTCTCAATGATGCAAGTATCCAGCCATCTTCTCCCCGTCCTCCTACTCTTAGGAAGAGTGTTTGCCAAGTGATGGCCAAACTCTTTCAAGAGTAACCAGCGCAGCCAAGCGTCCTGCTGCCCGGTATCATAGATCTGCAAGTAGCTCCCTAGCTCCTTGCTCATCATCCACATCCACTCAATCACTTGTGGATGCCTCCTTCTTTTCCTCATCCTGTACTCCTCCCATGAGGGTTACCATACTCCCAAATCGAATTTCTGACTTTGCACTTCATGGGATTTTGAAATGTAAACTTCTCAAGGATCAATGAGACCCTATCAAGAATCAAATAGGTGGTAGGCAAAAACCTCCCATCATGATGTGTATGGCTCAAGAGATGTCCAACACAAGCATGAGAGATGTTATCCATCCTAAGATGTCCTCCATCTTCTATCTGCTCTTGATGTGCATTTGGAACTTCTTGTAAAGCTGTAAGAGTCCCATCCTCAAAAGTGTTGGTTGCCCCAACTGTTGATGCATGTGGCTGCTCCTCCATGAGTGTGACAGCGTTTTCACCAACCTCTTCAAGAGTTGATGTGATCTCTTCTTGATGCGAATAAGAAGTGCATGGGGCTTCTTCTTCTTTTTCTTCAATCTTCTTGGCCTCCTCAACGGTGGATGTATCTCTTCTGGTTCTGAAAAGAGATGAGAATAAACTCATCTTCTGCTTGGGCTTAGATTCATAGGGACTAGTGGATCCCTCCTTCATGGGTGACGGTGAACTCCCCCTGGTATGCTGCAACTCTGATTTCTGCATGCTAGGAACCCTACTGTTCCTTTCACTATACCTTCCTCCTTCATCCTTCCTGAGGTAACAGTAATCTTTGAAGGGCAAAGCTGCTTTGAAGTCTTCCCCTTTGGACTGCCATTCTTGGAAATAATCTCCAAAGGGTATATGATCCTGCTGCCTCTCTACCTTACTCAGCACTGGAGGTAAGAATGTAGGCATTGTGATAATGTCCACAGGCTGAGCCAGAACCATGCTCTGATACCACTGTAATATTCCTGTTTTAAAGATATTAATAAAACACAGCAAATGCTACAATAGTGGAATGACTCTATGAGCACACATTCAATAACATGTAAAAAAAAAATAGGAATCGTGTATGCAACAGATATACGTTAAACTGAGAAATCGCTAAGCCATTATATTATGCGGGGAATTACAGCGATTACAAAGATGCCCAGATGATAGCGCTCAACAGGCGCGGGCAAGATAAAAGATATGCTCAAGAAACAAGGTACAGCGGTCCTCCTGTGGGTGGGAACGGGCCGGAAACACTATCGCTGCAAGCTTCGCTAATAAGTCGCTAAATGGCAAGGATTGCGACCGTCTTCCCCAACTCCTAACCCGAACCTCCAACAGACAACATGTATCTCCTAATCGACACTGTGGTCTTTCCCACACATCGTTGGCCGCCACTCTCGCACTGCTCTGTAACAAGCTCCAAACCCGATCCTCTGACAAAACAATGATAGAACGGCCTCACCTGAGCAGGCACTCGAAGTCCCCCGGGGCTGAGGTTGAGATCTCCGCTCGGAGACACTCGGCGCACTGAACAGTGCTGTAGACCTGCTAAACAGCCGGCGTGCTCAAGTCTTAGCGACCAGTTTCAATATCATAAATATTCAACAACAACCAAAAATGAGGAAGCTATCTCCCCTTTGTACTCGGCCCTCCTCTCGAACCTTCGACTCCTCCTTTCCCGCGCAGCCCTTCTCGGCCCCACGCTGCCAACGCAGCCCACATGCTTGCCTCCGCGCGCTCGGGTGAGACCACGACCCACTCATTGTTATTTGAAATTGACTATTGGCGGAAAAATTGGTCCCGATTAATATTCCAATTAGCTATTGCTAATTGGGAATATTACACAAAAACACCACATGCAACACAAAATTCAAACATGCAATTAGACACCCAGAAATTTCCCAAAAACTACACCAAGCGGAGCCATTTTATTATCGAATCAAGGAGAGTACAATATTTGTATGGAGTATATGCACTTGGACTTGCAAAACCAAGCTAGACAAGTCCCAGGTGATAAAATGTGTTGCCCAGATGCTAGGAAGTACTTCTCTTTCAACCCCTGCACTGGCCCAAAAATTTTGCTGTTGCTGGCTAGAAAGGACTAGAATTTGACCGCTCTAGAGTGCTCAGAAAATTTTGTAAAATTAACTGTGGGCTCTCCTCACAAAACCCACAAAGACCCAAAAAGGGTCCGACCTCGTTCCAACCTCCCGAAAATGCCCCAAATAGTGTGAGTTTCTCCTCCAGCTAGGTATTTGCACCCTTGTGAATCTACTGCCCAAAATACCTACAAAATGCTGAGAAATCCCTCCAAGAATTCTTTTTACGACTCCTGGCAAAACTCAGCCTCAAACCCCCAGACAAGCTGCCCACAACAGCCTCGCTCCTCAAGTGACTACGCAAGCCATCCAAATCACCTTTGCGCGTGCCCAAAAAGAGAGAAATTCAGCCTGAGAGATGGCCACCAAATCAGCCCTCCAAACCACTGCAAAATGGTTGCAAAATACCAAGAAAATGTGCTCCTAATAGCCTGGAACCAGCTCTGCACTGAAGTTACCTCTCCCCAAGAATGTGTGTGCCCTTCTGTGCCCAGTCTGCTCCAAGGATAGCTTGAATTTCTCTTGTAGAAACTCTCGGAACAACTCCCAATTGTAGCAATGGCTCCCCTAGGGTGGCACTCAAAATTCACCGAAGTAGGTGAGATCTCCCCTCGGAAATCTCGAGTGTTGAACAGCACTTTGTAGACTTGGCTCAACAACCCAAGCGTACAAGAGATTTCAATTGTCAAATGATCAAAAAGCCCAAAAATGATGCCTTCTCCTCTTATTTATCCTTGAGCTCCTTCTCTCTCCATGTGGGTCCCAAACATCGACCCCCTCTTGTTTCTCTCTCTCCACAAGTGCGTGTTGCTCCAAGGGGTGCATATTCCACTTAAGGTGGGCCCCACCATCCACTAAAGTTTCGATTTGCCTCCCTTCACCTATGTTGGAGCCTCCCTTAGCCAAAATTGCAAAGTGGGGCTCTCCTAACCCACTTTTCCTAAGTCCTCCTTAGCAAAACTCAAAATTGTGCAAAATTGTGATTACTTAGCAAAACTGCTAAGTAGGAACATCACAGTCCTCCCCACCTAGATGTTGCTTGTCCCCAAGCAACTGTAGTGATGGGTGTTGGAGTACCTATTCCCCTTCCCAAGTGGCATCCTCCTCTAGTAAATCTTTCGACGGTGAAAATTTCACCACGGAAATTCTATTGCAGCAATTGTAATTAATTCTTCTCACTGTAAATTAATTTAGCATTTTATTGCTACAGCAACAACAAATTAATCACACTGCAACCTTCACGAAATTAAATATCGCGAAAGATAAACTTGAAACTAAGAAAATACTGCCACACACAAAATTATGAAACAGTTATTTTTGGACAAAAGTCCCCAGAAAAAACCCAACATGGGAAAATTGATGTAGCAGTTGAGGGTTTTTATTATTAAGCAACAGTGAGAAATTCCGAGTACACTAAATATCGCCAAACTAGCGAATCAATCCAAGAGAAATACTGGCAAAAATTCTATGAGAGAAATTACCCTCTCTTCGAGCAATTTTGGCATTGTCTGACCTCTGAAAGGCTAGTCGTCCAAGTGATCTGGACAGGCCCCATGTCGCACTTGTCAGACTAGGAGGTAACTCCGCAAAACTGAATATGAATTAGATGGAGATTTTGTGTGTACTTATACATGGAGGTGAGGCTATTGGGATTCACTTCCCAGTGTCTCCTGGCCTTCCTTATTTACTAAATTACAATAATATACAATCTCACCCAATCCCTTAGGATTAGGTGTCAACATTCCCCCCTTTAATCTGAAGGGATGTTGGTGAGTCCAAGCATCATTCTGAACTTTTCAAACTTTTCTCTTCCAAGCGCTTTGGTGAAGATGTCTGCGGTCTGCTCATTTGTGGAACAATGACGTAGATGGATGGTTTTGGCCTGAACATGTTGTCGAATCAGATGGTATTTTGTATTGATGTGCTTTGTTTGACCATGGAACTTCAGGTTCTTGGCCAACTTTATTGCAGAAGTGTTGTCCATCATGAGTGGTGTTGAATGCATTTGTTTCATCTGCAAATCTTCTAGGATTTTCCTGAGCCACACAATTTCTTTTGTTGCTGCAGTTGCTGCCACATATTCTGCCTCGGTTGTGGAATCTGCTGGAACTGACTGTTTGCATGATCTCCATGAGACAGCTCCTGATCCAAGACTCATGGTATAACTTGAAGTAGATACCCCAGTTTCTTTGTCCCCATCAGAGTCTGAATCAGAGTATCCGATCAAGCTGAAATCGCCTACCTGTGTATATTTGAGTCCAAAGTCTTGAGTCCCCTTCAAGTACTTTAGAACTCTTTTTGTAGCAGACCAATGTCCTTCACAAGGTTTTTGCATAAACTTGGAGAGGATTCCAACAGCAAATGAGATGTCTGGTCTGGTGGTAGTCAGGTAGATAAGACTTCCTACAGGTTGTCTATACTTCGTTGCATCCTCAAATTCCTTCCCTTCAATGGATGCGAGCTTCAAGTTTTGTTCCATTGGAGTGGTTAAGGGATTGCATTCATCCATGCCAAACTTGTTCAAAAGATCTCCAATGTACTTCTTTTAAGAAAGAAATATAAATTTAGGATGTTGATTTACTTCAATACCCAGATAGTAATAAACATAACCCAAATCAATCATTTCAAAACCTTTCTTCAATTCTTTCTTTATGGATGCAATATAACTCTCATTGTTCCCTGTCATCAAAAGATCATCTACATACACCACAAGATATACAATTGTTTTTCCAACTTTCTTAACAAACAAAGTTGCATCATCAAGATCAAAATGTTTGAAGTCAAGTTTCAAAAGATGCTCAGTTAATTTCTTATACCAGGCTCACAGTGCTTGCTTGAGGCCAAACAAGGATTTTATAAGCTTGCATACTTTGTGTTCTTGGCCCTTCACAACAAATCCTTCTGGCTAGGACATAAACACTTTCTCCTTTAGATCTCCATTCAAAAAGGAGGTTTTTACATCTATCTGATGGACTTTCCATCCCTTCTGAGCTACTAGGGCAAAGAGTGTCCAGATGGAGGCCCATTTTGTTGTGGGAGAAAAAGTTTCTTCATAATTGACCCCTTCTTTCTATGCAAAACCTTTTTCCACAAGCCTAGCTTTGTGCTTGTCAAGTGAGCCATCTACTTTGTACTTGTTCTTGTAGACCCACTTACAGCCAATTGGTTTGGTTCCCAAAGGAGGATCAACCAGCTTCCAAGTGCCATTCTTTATCAAGGCATCATACTCCTTTTGCATCGCTTCATTCCATTTGTCATGAGAAGCGACTTCTTTGAAGGAAGTTGGTTCATGATCTGTAGACAAACTCAATTCACAGTTATAAGCAATATCCATATCAACAGGTGAATCAAAATTATCTACATCACCTTCGATTTGTCTAGTGGAACTTCTTGTTCCTGTCTTTCCAACCTCATCGGGACGAACATTTTCTAGTGTCTTTGTCAGCGATTTGGGGGAACCTATCTGAGATGGCCCAGGCTGCTCATTTGACTAAGTTGGAATTGAATCAAGATTCAATCTCTCAATTCTGTCAATCACATCGTTCAAGGTGTCATCCGTGGTTGGTTCTTCATGTGGGGGAGAGAGTGCTTCGAGAAATGATTCCACAGATTGATTCAGTATAGGAATCCCCCCTTCAAGATGTGGAAAATGATTATCAAATTCTTGAAAATACTTTGCATGTGTGAATCTATCCAGGCGATCAAGTTGCTGCTCAACAACATTGTCAGTCTTGGAAGATTCAAGGAATATGACATCTCTTGTTATTACAAACTTCTTATTGACTTCATCATAGAGACGATAGAGACGATATCCTTTGGAGGTATTGGAATACCCCAAGAAGATACATTTTCGACTTCTAGCACCAAGTTTATTCCTTTGTACCTTGGGTATCAAAGCATAACATGTGGAACCAAAGACCGTGAAATGCTTTACCAAAGGAATGTGGCCATGCCACATTTCACAAGGAGTTTTGTTTCTGATTGAATTTGAAGGACACCTATTCTTAATGTATATAGCACATTGAACTGCATCAGCCCAAAACATCAATTTTACATTCTTAAAAAACATCATAGAGCGAACCATATTTAAAATTGTCCCGTTCATTCTTTCAGCGACACCGTTCTGTTGGGGATTATAGAGCACAGTTGCTTGATGTTTGATCCCATGTTGACGAAGATAATTTTCAAATTCGTTTGAAGTGTATTCTTTTCCATTATGAGTACGTAAAGAGCCAATATGAATTTGTGCATCATTTTCAATCCATGCATGAAAATTCTTGAATGTTTGAAAAACATCAGACTTGTTCTTCAATAAGTAAACCCAACACATTCTAGTGTAATCATCAATAAATGTCATCATATATTTATTTCCATTTGCAGAAGCAACAAGCATAGGGCCACATAAATCTGAATGAATAAGCTCAAGTTTTCTATGTGCTCTGGAATGTGAATCATGAAATGGCTGTTTGCTATGCTTTCCTAGAATACAAGCATCACATTGCTTAAGTTTCCTAGGAATTGTAGGCAGTCCATTAACACCATTTTTCTTCAACAATTGAAGGTTGTCATAGTTTAAGTGTCCAAATCTAGCATGCCATAAAAGACTTGATGGGAATGTACCTTCATCATGATGTGAACTGAATGCAAAGTTTTGTGCATGAGCAAAGGAACCTTGCAGCGTCAAGAGTCTTCCTTCTTCTATTCCCTCCATGACAAGTGAGCGATCTAATGCTTTTCTGACCTCAACCTTGCCATCAAACATGTGAATGGAGTGTACTTGCTGGCGGATGTGGACCAAAGAGAGCAAGTTTCTCCTCCACTCAGGGAGGTGTTGGGGCCCTTGTTTTTGTTTAGTTTTGAAATCTTGGCTAAGACATTTTGAACTTTGACCCTTTTTGAGTTGCGGTATGAATACACATGGCAACCGCGACCGCGCCGCAACTACCAGGAGTCGCAGAGCTACCAAGGCGGCGCGAGAGCATACGATAGCTGGAGATAGAACAGGGACAAGTGCAGATGAAGGAAACACAGCAGAAGACAGGAAGTGGAACACGCAGATAACAGGAGAGAAGCCAGGAGAGGCCAAAGTAAAGCCACAGAGGAATTAATAGTCGCAAGAGCGGGTGAATAAATAACAGTCACCCGGCCGAAAAGAGGAGAGTGTTGAATAGATGCTAAAGAGGTTGCGAGGCTCGAGACAGGGAAAGACGCGCAGAGCAGCTGCAGAGGAATCATGCATCTTCTTCATATGGTTTCTTATCTTCTCTATTCTACCTTTCTGTTCCGAAATCCATCTGTATCAGATTTGTGAGCTATCAGTAAGAATGCTATGTAATCAGATGTTTGGCCAAGAGATTAATACAATGGAAGGTTGTTGTCTCAATAAGATGTTCATGTGCTTGTAATGTGTTTATGCTGGTTTAAAATTTTATTTGCAAATGTCTGAATGCTTATTAAGTGATCTTGCGTATATAACTCTGTATATGTAATGGATGCACTGTCCTTCATTAGTTGCGGGTTTGTTCCTTGCCATTGATCTCATCCCCTTCTACATGTGGTTGCGGCACGCCTCGGGTGAGACGCACTGCTCCCCAGAGCAGGGTGAAAATGCCGGCGTGTTCCTAGACTACACCGGACCCCTTTGTTGGCCACAACTCCTGAACCTGGGTCTTGTCCGCGAGACCTGACTTCTCGCCAAAAAATGGTTCCGTTGCCGGGACCTGCATGTTCCGAGGGGATCTAGATCATGGTATTGAGGATATTTGAAGGAGCGATATGGCGATGGTGGGATGATCATCTTGACCAGTTCATTGCTCAGCGCAGTCGCGACCGCGTGCGGCCACCAAGAGCGTGTTCTCTCTCCTCGACCCGCCCACGATACTTATTTAAATTTCTTTCGGGGAAGGTTCTCACGGGACCTTTACAATTGGTTGCGAGACAGACAGCCACCAACCTAACAGTTCATAAGACAAACCGGCAGGACGCACGAAGATCTGGTAGCGCTGCATCGGGTAGAGACTGAACTAACCCGCGCAGTGGATTTTTGGGTAAGGACCACGTTGGAAGGATACGTTGTAGAGTTTGCCGCCGAGTGCTACCAGTCCTTCTCGAAGGCTGAGACTGTTTTTCACTCGGGACCGAGAGGAAAGCTGTTGAAGGAGATTCCGCTGTGGATCAAAGCCCTGATGGTGGACGAAGGATTGATTGACTTCCACAAAACGAGTATGGAAGCGTAAACCACCCGTACTGGGGGAAGGATTGAGGGGACCGATGCTGTGTAGACTGTGAGAGTGGGGAGTGGGGAATGGATGTTGAGGCCGCATGCAAGTTGCGGGAGCTACGTGCGCATCGGCGGGCACATATCGCCGATAGGTGGCGAAGAAGGGTAATGAGAGATTTGAAGAGAAGAGAGATTGAGAGGAAAAATCAGAAGGAGGCGCCTCAAAGGACGGGAGTTATGGGTTTGGATACCCGGAAAGAAGACGGGACAACAGTGGAAGTGCAGTGGGTGCATGGGAGCCCAGCGACGCGGGAAAGAGGGATCGTGACTAGCGAAGATAACGGAAAGATGCAGCCCGAAGAAAGTTCCGATGATGAATGGCACGACGTGATGCAACAGATGTTTCAAGACCAGACGACACCCACCCCTCCAGGCAGCCCTACTTCTCACCTTCCGCATGGCTAGGATCCCGACCTTCCCCTAGTACTGTATCAACCTTTAAGTAATATTTTTATTCAGTTACAAGCTTTGAGTCGGTCATACAATAGTGCATCAGTGTCAGTAACGTCCGGTAACAACAGCGTTACTAGTAGTGGTATTTTTCCTAGTGGAACTGTTGCGCAACCAGGACCTGGAGGCTTTACTCCAAACACCCTCCGCAAGCACACACATGAATGGACCTTTTCACCCCATGCGTATTTCGTCGGCAATGATGATGCAGAGCGCACCTGCACCGTGCGTGTCATCCTGAGGCTCGTACGCCACGGGAAAGAGACCCAAACCACGCCGCAGAGAGGGCTCTGCGATGGCTTATCAAGTGGGTCCACACCATCCCCAACCCCACCTCATACTAGCTGGATTTTCTGCCCAGCACTGTTCTCGTGCTCAGCAGGTCCGCCGCAGTCATGGGAACAAGGAGTGATGTGTGAACGATGTGAGCGATGCGAAGGACCCGCGGACGCGATCGGGAACCAGCGCCCCATCGATCTGCGAACCACCGTAGGACCGGTTCACCGCGCCCTGCCCCGACACGAACCCCTCTCACTCAGCAGAAGATTGATAATCTGCAGGACGCTTTGGAGCAGGCCATGAAGATTGAAGCCATGGCGAGCTACCCCCAGGAATATCGGGGGGGGGGCGGCCCCGCAAGATCCTTCTTTGATAGGGTTGCAACACCAGATTGCCAGCTTGACTGAAAAGCTCAAGGAGCTTCAGCCAGTGAGACCAGCGCGACCGAATGTTTGGTGTACTCATTGCCTAGTCGAGGGCCACGTCGCAATCGAGTGTCCCCGCTATACAAGGTGGTCGACCCAAGGCCCACATCCAGGGGTCCACCACCAGGTGAGCAGCAATGAATCTCATGGAGTCCATCACCATCAGATTAAAAGTATTCCACCAACCAAGTCCCTCCACTGCGCAGTACCCAGGAGATTTGTCAGACGTTGGGGCATCCTTCCCCGATGTGCCCGATACCACAAAGGGCCCTACTGCCCCTATCAATGTACACTGCGACTTTAGTGTCAACCACTCACAACACCCAGCGCGTGGTGGCGCCGACGCACTTGCGACGACCGGATCATCCTCGTTTAAAAGAACGAGGCTCCGAAGGGGAAGAGGCATGAGGTGATGCGTATACACGCACAAGCACGCGGTCCCGTAAAATGCCGCGGTCCTGACCTGTGAGGGTCACCGCGTGTTCTAGAACGTTCCTTCCGCGACGACCCTGGTGTTCCCAGTGCCGGGTCAATGCCCATGCTACAGAAGACTGTCCGGAGCTCATCAAGAAGTGGGAAGAACGGGCGAGGCAGAGGGGAGAAAATCTGATAAATTCAGAGCCGCGAGGGGCCGCAACCCCCGACATGCAGAACGTTGCAATCGTGACAAGGGGCGGAAAGAAGATTGGAGAGGATGCCCACGGGAAGGAGCCAGCTCGAGTGGTTCGGCCGGCAACCCCGAAGAAGTTGATCAGGCCCGAAGTCCAGAAGAAGTATTTCCAGGAGGCGGTTGAGGCATTCGGCCAGTTGCGGAACGAGGGAGGTTTGGAGGAGCTCATGCTGCCGGAATATGGTGCGCAGAACGTCACAGGTACTGTGGTCGAGGATTGGCTCTGGCTATTCCTTAGGATTGTTGATGACGCTGCGCTGCGGCAGCAACTCCAGCATGCTTTGAACGGAGCACTGCAAGGGCGCATAGAACTTGGAGATCCAGCGGACGCTGGCCCTCAATATGTGCAACGTGTCAAACGGAACAAGCAACGAACAGGCAAAGAATTCCGGCTTAACACGCAGGTCGCAGGGTTCCAAATCAGCGACACCATGTTGGACTTAGGGTCCGACGTCAACATACTGCCACGAAAGACATGGGAGGCTCTTGGAAGGCCACGGCTAGCCTACTCACCAATCCAACTCAGGATGGCGAACCAGTACTGCATTTTGCCAATTGGCCGGCTCAAGGGAGTCGAGGTCGACGTTGCGGGGGTGAAGACATACACCGATTTTGAGGTTATTGATATCATGGGCGACAAGGATCCCTATCCAGCCTTACTCGGCATTGATTGGGATTTTGAGAATTACGCCATCATTGACCTTAAGAAGGAGCTGATGATCTTTGAGGATGGGGAGGTACGGGTCACCCAGCCTCTCGACCCATATCAAGGCCCGCGATATACGGAAACAGTGGACAATCGGGAGGATGCTCAGATGATGGACCATCTCTATCAGATGACTGCAGGAAAGCGGGACGATTATATTAACCCGACCGCGACTGGCTCCGTCAGTTGGCGGAGTGCGCAGAGCTCGGAGCTCGGATCCGAACTCGCTTGGGAAGACTGGCAGCAAGGGGGATATGAGACCACCACGCGGAGATGTGCTTCCGTTGCTCAAGTCCGGTGGGTAGGGACTGAGATCCGCGAATATCCCACATTGTCGAACATGCAAGCAGTCAATACTTTTATTGCCAAGGTGGAAGACCGGGTCCCAGCTGAAAGCCGGATACCACTTTTGGATGTGGCCTTGCAGTCAACGTCGGCACGGTGGTGGAAAAATCACCGCAACACTCTATTGCGATGGGAGTGTGTGGCGGATGCTCTGCGGGCACGCTTTAAAGAGGATGAAGGACCCTCCAGTATGCTTAAGTATCACGGAACTTCAGACCCGCGACACCATTTGCGGGCCTGCGAAGAATAGTGGCGGAGCACACGGTACCCTGAGGAACTGTGGGTCCACAGGTTTATCCACTCCCTAGGCACCATTCCCCAGGCCTGGTACCTGGAGGAAGAAAGGAAACGGGAAACCCGCTCTTGGCAGGCAATTGCGGACAAGTTCGTTTGGTGCTTCTCGTTCGAAGGGGAGACGGCGCAGGAGTCTCAGGCCCTACAGGCAATCAAGGAGGTCTTGTTTTTCCGCTAGCCCGAGCCCGACAAGGGCCCGGCTGTGTCACGACCTAAGGTCAGGCACAAGTTGGTTTGTCACCAGATTGATGGCGATCCGGAGGAAGACAGTTTGGAGGACCTCAGACATCTCTATTTTGACGAAGAGGACGATAGTTTGGAGGACCTCAGGCATCTCTATTTCGACGAAAAGGAAGGCGAGCGGAGCATCAGTGAAGAGCCGACGACTGAAGGAGTCCATTTACAGCCGCTAAAGACAAAAAAACTGAACATTGGAACGGATGAGAAACCTAAGCTCGCAACGGTGGGAGATTACTGGGACGAGGAGACAACAAAAGAAATTTTCAGCCTCCTCCGGGAATACGAAGATTTGTTTCCGTCCTCAGTTGCGGACCTGAAGGGGATCAAGGGGGATCTGGGCGAAATGCGCATCGCGCTGAAACCGGGGGCAAGGCCGGTGAAGCACCGACCCTACCGGTTGAACCCACGTATCAAAGAGAAGGTCAAGATGGAGATCGATAAGATGCTGGCTGTAGGTCTTATTTTCCCGGTCGAAGAAGCAGAATGGGTGAGTCCCATTGTCATCCAGAACAAGAAGGACAAAGCGGAGATCCGGGTCTGTGTAGACTACCGGAGCCTGAATAATGCTTGCATCCACGATCCGTTTCCCACTCCTTTCAGCGATGAAGTTCTAGATCATGTTGCGGGGAACGAAGCTTATTCCTTCACTGATGGGTTCTCGGGCTACCATCAGGTGCGCATCGCCGAGGAAGACAAAGCAAAGACGACATTCACCACTGAGTGGGGATCATTCGCATACCACGTTATGCCATTTGGTCTGAAGAACGCACTGGATGTGTTTTCCCGGATTGTCATTGCTGCTTTCCGGAAGTACATTCACAAGTTCCTGGAGGTCTACATGGACGACTGGACTGTCTACAGTTTGTTGAAGAAACACGCCTCTCTGTTGCGTGTTATGTTTGACCGGTGTCGCCAGCTGCAGATTTCCTTGAACTTGAAGAAATGTATTTTTGCAGTTCCATTCGGCACACTCTTGGGCCACGTGGTGTGCAAGCAAGGGGTCTGCGTTGATCCTGCCAAGGTCGCGGTCATCGTCCACATGGAGGCCCCCGAGACCGTGAAGCAGTTGCGGGCACTGCTCGGGCACACAGGATATTACAGGCGGTTTATTCGCAACTACGCAAGGATTATGGCCCCTCTGGAGAAACTGTTGCGGAAGTCAGAAGCGTTTGAGTGGACGGCGGAGTGCAGGAAGGCACTTGACACATTGAAGGAGAAGTTGGCGACGGCACCCATACTTGTTCATCCCGACTGGGATAAGCAGTTCCATGTCCATATTGATGCGTCCGGAATTGCACTTGGAGTTGTATTGGCGCAACCCGGGGAGACGACAGTTGATCACCCCGTGTACTTCGCCAGCCGTCGGTTATCGAATGCGGAGAAGAATTACACCACGACTGAGCGGGAGGCGTTGGAGATGGTATACTCTCTCCAGAAGTTCCGCCACTATCTTCTGGGCGGCAAATTTACATTCTTCACGGACCATTCTGCATTGAAATATCTGGTGAATAAGCCTGTGTTGGAAGGGAGAATCTGTCGTTGGTTACTACTTTTCCAGGAATTTACGTTTGAGGTGATTGTCAAGCCTGGCAGGTTGAATGTTGGTCCTGATCATTTATCTAGGTTGGAGACGGGAGAGAATGAAGGCTCGTTGGACGATCAGCTACCGGATGATGACCTCTTCCGAGTTGAAGCAATACCAGATTACCTGGCTGACATTGCCACTTATCTGACCACGGGATAGTGCCCTCGGGATTACACCCCGCCTCAGAAACGCCACCTAGTGGTCCGGGCGGCCGACTACCAATTGATCGCGGGGCAGCTGTACAAACTGGGCCTTGATGAGGTGTTGCGCAGGTGTGTTCTCGACCATGAATGAGAAGCAGTGATGTGGGAATGTCACAGTGGTGTTGCGGGAGGGCATGTGGGTGCGAAACCCACCGCAAGGAAGGTGCTCCAAGCTGGACTGTGGTGGCCGACGGTACATGCAGACTGTAAGGCCTATGTGAAGCGTTGTGATGTTTGCCAGCGGACGGGAAGGCCTTCGCACCGGGACGAGCTTCCGCTACACCCAGTGCATGTGTTGCGGCCGTTTGAAAAGTGGGCTGTTGATTTCGTAGGTCCCATCGCCCCGGTCGCCAGACACTCCAAGGCCCGGTACATCATTACCGCCACGGATTACCTCACACGGTGGGCTGAGGCAGCAGCGGTACGCGACTGCTCGGCAGAGACCGCTGCCCGGTTCATTTTTGAACACATCATCAGCCGCTTTGGCTGCCCACGGAGCTTGACCAGCGATCAGGGTACGCATTTCATTAATGCCACGGTCAAGTCACTACTGGACACATTTATGATTCAGCATCATAAAAGCAGCCCATACCACCCACAGGCTAATGGTACGGTGGAAGCCTTCAACAAGATTCTTGAGAAGGGCTTGACTAAAATCTGCAACGCTCAGCGCGACGATTGGGACGAGCGCCTCTCAGCGGCCTTATGGGCCTACCGGACCACAGTGAAACGTTTGACCAACCAGACACCATCCCAGTTGGTGTATGGCTGGGAAGCTGTGATTCCCGCCGAGTTCACGGTACCCAGTCTTTTGATCGCAACGTCCCTTCAATTCTCAGAAGAGGCATCACTTCGGGAACGCCTCCAGGAGCTACAGGAGCTGGATGAGGCCCGATTCCTCGCGGAATTCCACCAGAAGGTTCAGAAGGCTAGGCAGAAAGCGTGGCACGGCCACCACATCAAAACCAAAGCCTTCCAAGTTGGCGGCAAAGTTCTCTTATATGACAGCCGGTTCCAGAAGTTTCCAGGCAAGCTCCAGATGCACTGGTTGGGACCCTACTTTGTCATCGAGATCCGCGACTCAGGAGCCGTTCGGTTGGCACAGCTGGACGGTACAGTTCTTCCTAGGTGGGTGAATGGCGCACGCCTGAAACCCTACCAGGAGTAGGTACCTTTCACTTTTCATCAATAACTCTCGCAACCGAGAGAACCCGTAGAGTAGCTTAGTCGAATAACTCTCCCGCAACCAGGATGAGCGTAGGGAGTCTTTTCCATTCATAGGCAGTCTATCAAATAACTGATCAATTGCGGGTACCTCATCGCAACCGACTGTGGTCGGGGCGGACCAGTCCAGCGTGTCATAGCACCAGTCCAGCGTGTCGTTCGCGTAGGATCCATCCCCGTGCCAGTGTCAGTCCAGGTCATTTCCGTCAGTCCTTTTGTCAGTCCGTAGGATCGCTCAGATTTGCTTCATAAATTACCATAAGTAGACAGTAATTGTACCGTAATCATTTTCCATCACCCGCACTTCCCTCAGCCATCGTGTCCGCCCATATTCCCATGACACCGTCAGCAACTGTCAGATTACATACAGGCACGCGATTGATCGCACGATTATCGCAGCCTCGAAGGATAGCAAGAATTAATTGCCGTTATGGAGTCTCATCAGCTTCGCTCGTGCCAGCGGATGACATAATTTGCATGAAGGCTACCAGACCGAGAATGACGGACCGGTTCAATTTGGAAGTTGCAGCGACTCCAGAGCAATTACAGCCTTCAAACGCACTGCACTCAGAAGGAAACTCCAGAAGACTCCTCCAAGTCTACCAGCGCCGCACCAAGATGCCAAGAGCTCTCATCTCCGTCCCCGAGCCAGTGTTGGACAGCCAAATTCACCGCGTAGAGTCGCTAGTGGGCAAGTATGACAATGCAGCCTGTATGGACGCCAACCTGTCCGACCCAGCTGAATTCCCCCACCTCCATTGGCAGACCTACATGGAGCACCATTACACGCCAGGCAGCAGCTCCACCAGCCAGATGCGATCAGAATTCAGGGGCTTACAGCAATCGTCCTTGATGAATTTGAGGACTCTTCTAGTTTTTGGCACCACAGGACCGGCCCTGCAATGCACCCGGTTCCTCCTCAGTCGGATATAGAACGGGTCCCTGTGGCTCAATGAAGAAATTCCAATTCATGCCGAACACATTCATCGGCTTACAGGGCTATCTCAGAATGGCGCGAATGTCTCCACTGCTGGCCAGACATCCTCCAAGCGCGCCCGAAAGTCGGGTGACTCAGACCTGTACACCAAGTATGGCACTCGCCGAGGGGGCAAAGGTGCCAAAATTGACTTGATCAACAAACCAAAAATCCGGTTCGCTTGCTACCTGATCGCTAGCAAGACGATGCGCCACTACACGAAGGGAGAATGCACCCTGGACACAATTTCCATTGCAGAGCACTGCACCCGGGGCGCCAAGTTGAATTGGTGCTCTTTCGTGCTGAAGGAACTCTTCGCGGCCTGCGAAGAAAACTACAAGCGTACCACCAGTTTCATTTACGACTACTTGATTTTAGCTTTCGCCATGTGGAAATGGCACCTTCCTCCTGTCCGGATGCCGGCGGAGACGATCGCGAGCCAGCCTCTCGCGATGAAATACACCCCCTGGCAGGTGTCCATGGATCGCAGCACCAAACAGGTGAACGCGGAGGCGTTTCGGGCGTGGTACGGGATGATGACAGATGTGGTGACCAACCAGCAACGAGTGCCCAGGCACTTGTTGGACGAGTACAATGAGCAGGTGTGGTTTGGGGTCAGCCACAGGCACACCTTCCTCCGGCCAACTTGCGTGCCAGACACCACCTTTCACATGGCGCCCCTCCGGTTCCAGCTGAATGACGACACCTTTCACCGTGAGGTCTCTGCGTGGCCGGGGGTCGTCAAGCACGTCCGCGACCGGATCACCCGCTATAACTTTGATCGGATGCTGCCGGCACAGCGCCCTGCCGCGACCGACGCAGCGGGGTCCTCACAGGTTGCGGCGGAACCTCCACAAGATGCAGCTGAGACCGCACCGGACCTGCCCGAATCGCTGGTCCCGATCGTCGAGCACCTCAATGACCAGGTACGACGACTTAACGTGGCCACCCAAGTTGCTTCAAGTGGTGCCCCTATATTTCCCTCCTTTGCTGAATTTCATATCAGTCAGTCTCGTGTTCCCTCCAATACCGCCCCCCTCATTTCTCCCATCCCCACTAACCTGTTCACCTCTGCCACCCCTATCATCACACCAATGGGCGAACTAGGCCCCGAACCCGATTCATCAGACCCACCTCCATCCAAGAGGGCCCGCATTGCTATCACAGATCCAGTGGTGGATCTTACTGACGATGATCCACCAACCACTCCACCCACATCGACTTTGATTCCAAAGGAACCTCTGATCGATCCGTCAGAGTTCCTCAACCTTCACCTCCCTCACACTTCTTTCACTCCGTCCACCTCTCCCACCGGCCGACCACATGCGACTTCCTCCAACCCATCCAATTCATCAGCCACTGTGTCAGATTCTCTTATCCGGGAACTTTTTGGAGGCGACCACGGGGTGGAAGTCACCTCCAGTACTGCAGCCGTGGTACCACTGGTTGACCCCGTGGCCACGCCCCAGGATCCTCCCTCTGCTATATCTACCAGGTTAACAAACGGTGGGGATGATTCGGCTGCCCCTCCCCCAGAGCAGACCACGCAGCAAGACCAGCCGGAGTCCGAGATGGCCACTTCAGTGCAGCAGCAGACGCCGGTCCACCCTCCAGAGACTTCAAGCCGACCAGTTGCCAACAACCAACCTTCGCAGGAGCGGGTGCCGAAGCAGGGTGCACCCAGCACGACCAACGCAGAACCATGGAGTCCAACACAGCTGTATCTACTTATTCAGCGGGTGGCCCTCAAGGCCGAGCAGATTCACACAGAGCTGTAGCAGTAGTGTACCGAGCAGCGTAATCAGATCATGGCGCTTACTGAACAGCGCAATCAGCTGACTAGGGAGAAGACCAACCTCCAGGAGCAGGTCAACATTGCTGTTCAGGCGTTATCCAACGTATGGCCCGCTGCAAGGGCTCATTATGCCCCACTTCCTGCTGATATAGTGGAGAACAGTATAGCACTCCAGGCTCACCACCTCAGGACTGTTTTCACTGTTGTTTGCAGGGAGAACCAGGAACTCCAAGCGGCGTTAGCCGCACGGCCTACCCTTCCAGATCCACCCAGTGTCCATTCAGAACAGGTGACTGCCAAGCAGACGCAGGTAGTTAGTATGCAAGCAACTCTCCATTCCACTACAGCCGCGTCTTCTGCTCTTCTGCGAAGTCTGCAGGAGTGCTCACTCGCACTAACTATCAAGACGCAGCTTATCGCTGCCCAACTGCAACAAATTTCCCGTGACATTCAGGCGACCGCGGACCCAGCATGGTTAGATCAGCTCTACGCCCAGTCGGACGAGCTTGAACTTCACATGCAACAGACTGAGGCCGACTCGGCAGCGGCCAAGCACGTCATCCGGGAAATTCGTCCGCCCATCCGAGCCCGTGCCGACTCCATCCACCAGCTGGACGCCAAGGCCGAAGCCCAGCTTGCCACGTTGTTCGGGGCTGACCCGACGACGATAGACGAAGCAGCCGCCACCCGGATCTCTCAAGAAGCCGACTTGCTTATGCAGGAATGGCAGCAAGCGGTGGCGGAATTCACCGAGCTTAGAGATACAGCGCTCCGCCGGGTCCCGGAGTTGGGGCCCTTGTTTGAACAACCAAGTGGCGGAGCACAGCAGGAAAGGGCGCAGGGTGACGGCACAGCAGAACAGAGCACGGGTGCCAGCGGGGCAATGGAAGTAGAAACTGTTATTTGTGATTGACTCGCGGACGAGTCAAGGAATTGTGGTCGGGGCCTGTTGGGGCCCTTGTTTTTGTTTAGTTTTGAAATATTGGCTAAGACATTTTGAACTTTGACCCTTTTTGAGTTGCGGTATGAATACACATGGCAACCGCGACTGCGCCGCAACTACCAGGAGTCGCGGAGCTACCAAGGTGGCGCGGAAGCACTCAATAGCTGGAGATAGAATAGGGACAAGTGCAGATGAAGGAAACACAGCAGAAGATAGGAAGTGGAACACGCATATAACAGGAGAGAAGCCAGGAGAAGCCGAAGTAAAGCCACAGAGGAACTGATAGTCGCAAGAGCGGGTGAATAAATAACAGTCACCCGACTGAAACGAAGAGGATGCTGAAGAGGTTGCGAGGCTCGAGATAGGGAAAGATGCACAGAGCAGCTGCGGAGGAATCACGCATGTTCTTCATATGGTTTCTTATCTTCTCTATTCTACCTTTCTGTTCCGGAATACATCTGTATCAGATTTGTGAGCTATCAGTGAGAATGCCATGTAATCATCTGTTTGGCCAAGAGATTAATACAATGGAAGGTTGTTGTCTCAATAAGATGTTCATGTGCTTGTAATGTGTTTATGCTGGTTTAAAATTTTATTTTGCACTGCTCTTCATTAGTTGCGGGTTTGTTCCTTTCCATTGATCTTATCCCCTTCTGCATGTGGTTGCGGCACGCCTTGGGTGAGACGCATTGCTCTCCGAAGCAGGGTGAAAATGCCGGCGTGTTCCTAGACTACACCGGACCCCTTGTTGGCCACAACTCTTGAACCTGGGTCTTGTCCGCGAGACCTGATTTCTCGCCAACAGGAGGTATAGAACCTCATGTAGAAGATGATCTGGAAGACCAAGCAACTTAAGCCTGATTGTGCCAAGCCCTGATGGCTTGAGTTTGGATTTATCTGCGAAGTATACTGCTCCATCAACTTTGTCAGTAAATTCTTCAAAAAAATCTTTTCTAAATGTCATGTGACATGTTGCTCCTGAATCTAGCAACCAATCATTTCTCCAAGAAGTAAATGAAACATCAAACACGTCTTCAGTTACTCCATTGTTACAATGTGCTATAACATAATGAGCGGATTCAGGGGCTTTACCTTTGTCTCTATCATGAGTTTTACCTTTTCTTGATTTCTTTGCTGCTTAATTTTATCACAAGGCAGCTTACATGTAGATGCATCATGCCAGTCTTTATTGCAATGTATGCAATGAAGATCAGATTTTTTAGTTTGAGTTTGTCTGCCCCCCCTTCCTCTGAAATTTCTTCTTCCTCTTCCTCTTCGGCCACTTCTTCCTCTTCTTCTTCGGCCACCTCTTCCTCTAGAAAAATCTTGAGCATGACTCTTCTCTCTATGTGCAAAGAATACAGCCTCTTCTTCCAAAAGCTTTCTCTCTTTCTACAAACTTTTTCTCAAAGGAATCAAAGGTGATTTTCACAAGGTTTCCACTTGGTTGCAATGACTCAAGATAATGTGAGTAAGTCGGATACAATGCCTTAACATATGCTATGAGAGATATATCAACTTCTATATCAGTGTTCCTAATGTCCTGCATGATAGATCTTACTTCTGAAGCTAAAGCAAGTGGGTCATCATTTTTCAATTCAAGATTGAACAGCTTAATCATTAATTGAACAATTTCAAGTTCTGAATGTGAGTCATAGAGTTCTTTTAGCTTGCTCAAGGCTTCATAGGCATTTGAAAATGGTGTAATATGGCGACTCACCTCTTCATTTACGGAAGCTGCAATCAAGGCATAGGCCTTGCAATTCATGTTTTCCCAAATGGCGATCCCCTTGTCTGAAGTGGGATTTGCTGGTGGAAGGTCTGCTTCTTCTTCACAAATTCCTCTCCACAACTCATTAAAAATGAGAGTGTGCTTGATTTTCCGAGACCATTCAGGATAGTTCTCCTTGCCGGAGAGAACAACTCCTACAATAGATATGAGAGAATGCATTCTTTTGAAGGAAAAATAAATAAAAATACTTTGCTGAGGTAAAAACTCAATTCTGGTTTCAATTCTGCAATTTTTTATTTTATTTTTTATTTTTATTTTTTTGGTAAAAAAGTTTGGGGAAAAAAAAGAAAGGTATTTTCTGGGGGGGTGTTTTCTAGGGAAGGTGATTACTGGGGGAGGCCAAACTGTGTAAAATTCATAATGATATTATGGCCGAAAATTTAAAAAACGCAGAGGGGAGGGAGAGGAACGATTGGGTTGGGAGTGTGAGAGGCAGGTGGGGAGTGTGAGGGGTGCGCTGTCGTGAGCAGGTGGGGAGGGCCGAGAGTGGCAGAGCGAGGATGGAGGGAGTGAGTTGGGAGGGTCAAGGAGTGCAGGTGAGCGGGGTTTGGGGAGAGCGAGTGAGGGGGGGTAGTGAGAGCGAGGATGAGGAAAGCGGTGAGGGGGCGGAGAGAGGGGTATGGGAGAGGATGGAAGGGGGCAGGGTATGGGAGAGGGGTAAGGGGGCGGGGAAGGGAAGACCAAGTGGCCGTGAGCGGGTGAGGGGGGTGGGAGTGGATACGAGGGGAGAGGGGTGAGCGGGTGGGGTAGCGAGGGCCAAGTGGGTGCTGTGAGCAGGGATGACCAAGAGTGACTGTGAGGGGGATGGGGTTGTGAGCGTGGGAGAGCATGGAGATGGGGCCGAGGGGTTGAAAACGACTGTGAGGGAGCGGGTGTGGAAGGGAGGTGACTGTGAGTTAAGAAGTGTAAAAATTAAGTAGGATGTAAAAATTAATTTGCACAGTAAGCTTGAATGTGCAGAGAACTGTAGAAATTATTTTTACAGTAAAAATGTGGCAGAATTTGCAGTAAAAAAACTCAAAATTATTCCAGAATTGCATCAATGGCAAGAGCAGTAAGACAGAAAACTGAAAGCACAATGACAGTCTGCAAAAATGCAGAACATGAGGGAGTTACACCAAAGGCAGGAATGCCAAAAATGAGACTGGCTCTGATACCATGTCAGACCAGGAGGTAACTCCGCAAAACTGAATATGAATTAGATGGAGATTGTGTGTGTACTTATACATGGAGTTGAGGCTATTGGGATTCACTTCCCAATGTCTCTTGGCCTTCCTTATTTACTAAATTACAATAATATACAATCTCACCCAATCCCTTAGGATTAGGTGTCAACAGCACTAACACTCCCTGCAAAATCCATTGCCTGAATCGACAACCAATCTATTCGTCCTGCCTGTTGTTGACAAGAAAAAAGCTTCTTCGACCCTCTGGAAAACTTTCTTGGCCTATGGAACTGAAAACGCCTTCCTCTTCAGCTGGATCGAACTAGTCTTCTAAGGCTCTACGTTTATTCTACACAACCTCCTGGAGAAAATCTCGGCCTCCTCTTTCTGACTCTCCAGAACTGGAAAAATTCCTCCGGACTCACTACTCTTCCCCTCTTTGTCTCTACTTCCCTTCTTTGGCTCAAACTCTTCTAGCAATTGTTGTTGCTCTCTGGAGAAATCGAACTGCTCAAGGAAATCGATCTCAAGTGTCTCCAGTGTGTGTCGCAATCTACCCAATGACTTCTTATAATCTCATTGTGGGACTCTGTGAAAATTTCTGAATCTAAGTTACAGAAATCCTACTGCAGAAATATGATTTACATTACCTACTTGTTTTTATTAAATTAACAAGTTATTTTCTGAATACATCAAGAAAATATCAATGTAAATACATTGCAGCCTACACAACTATACAGATCAAGTACTGAAAAATAAATGAGACATTCAGACAAAGGACACTTATTTTCAAACAAACGTCCCCAGAAAAACCCAATGTGGGAAAACCGGTGCAGCAATTCTTAGGGTTTATATTATTAAGCAACAGTAATCTGAGTACATCTAGGGTGCCATAATCCGACTCACCCAGCAGAGAATATCCTTGACAGACAGAAAAATTGTGAGTTTTATCTCACTCTGCAAGTCCTAGCTGATTCAGATCAGAAACTGGTGAAACCCCAGTTGTCTCTGCGCCATAGATGTGTAGGCCTACATGGGTCTAGCTGAAGACTGCGTCACCCCTTTTCTGCACTGATCTACCTCTCCGAAAATCGAGTTCTAGCCATGTCGGCTTAAAAACCCCGATCTCCAACAATTTATGGACTGTCCCTTGGAGCCACTGCGCAGCCCCTGCGTGAGCCCTGCGTTACCCTCTCTGGGTCTACGTCACCTCCCTTGGTGGCTGTGTTGGTCCCTCTGCTGTCTATGTTGCCTCTTTGCACTGTACTCTTGGTCCTCCGACCAACAACTACTTCTGCCCCTCACTGCTATACTGAATCATTCAGATATGATCTTCGTCCAAGCACTGCTCCATCAGAAGAATTTGATCCCTAGATTCAAACTCTGTGTTTATTCTCCTACTGAACCTCAAGCCTTCCTTTATACTTTTCCTATTGATGAATCAACGGTAGTGATTTAATCTCTAATCGACGGTTAAGATTAGAAAAGACTTGATCTTCGTCACTTAGAAAATTCTCACCCACATTTAAATTAATTCACTTTAATTATTTTAATTCCCTAAGTTTTAACTTAGGCTCCATTAAAAATAATTAATTATTTTAATAACTTAAGTTCCGGGTGGAATTTCTCCATACGATTTCTAGGTCTTGGAGATCTCATGTGTTCTAGCCCCTCCACAAAGTTTCAGAGCTAGAGCACATCCGATGCTACCCAAAAATCAGCACTCCCTCTTAGCGAGGAATGTGCTCTAGCAATACTTCTCACCAGAAGCATCACCCTGATCCATTACATCGATCCTCTGCATTGCTGATGCTCGGTTTTTTGACCTTCATCCACTGCATTGTTGCTATCTGTACTATTGCCCATGACTCTGCCACTGTCACTACTACATTTGTACTGCATCTCCCTCTCAAAATGATGCATCATGCTGCCCATAACACTACCACTGCTAATTGTTGCACTGCAAATCAGTTACTAAGAGTTAAGCAACTGAAAAACCACCCAAAACTGACATACTGGTCAGTCTGAATACTCCTCGATGTTGGAACTACCTCTGCTGCTAATCCGCGCTAACCCTCTGATGCCACTGCGCTATTGTTGCTCTGCACTGCGTAAGAACTACTCTACACTGTGTTGCACCACTGTGCACTGCTCTGCTGCTGCTGCCTCTGCTCTGCGCTGCTTCAGACTTCGACACTCTAGCTCTGCCATTGTTGCTCCATCATCCTTGCATCAACTGACACCTGTCATTCTGCTACTGTCATTAAGGGCTCCCGTAGTCATATGTGATCCAAGAGTTTGGGCACCTTAAGGATCCTGCCCCTTTCACTGCAGTTCAAAAAACTACAGATCAATGTCGCCCCACCTCTTCTCTCGAGGCACATGAGCACTCATGGCACAATCATCATCATCCTTCGTTGCAACAGCCTTCAAATCGGATTCTTCTTTGCCCTTCTTCTTCAAAGGGCATTGTGTGGGGAAATGTCCCAATTCTCCATACCTGGAGCATCTGACCTTCGAGAGGTCCTTCTTCTTCCTTCTCTGTTGCCCATGTTGTCCCTTAGATATGAGAGTCGCATCTTCCTCTTACTCCACCTTGATTTTGATCCCCATGCTGTTGTTTCTGGCCTTGGTCAACCTTTTGATCACTTCCTGTCGAAGAGTTGCCCACATCTCCTCCCAATTGGAAGAGCGACCTTGCCCAAAATACCTTGGACAAAGTTTTCCCAGTCTTCAGTAACTGCGTTCAGGGCAGTCCTAACCATAAGTCCATCATCTGGTGTAGCCCCTACAGAAGCTAGATGATCTCAGATCGCTTGCAATCTGATAAGAAAGGGGTCGATCTCTTCTCCCTTCTGCATCTGAAACAGTCTCAGCTGATTCTCAAGCAAAATCTTCCGCTGGAAGGAAGTTCCCCAGAACATAGTGTTCAAGGAAGTCCACATTTCCCTTGATGTGTTCTTCTCAGCAATATCTAGGATTACATGATCTTTGACTCTGTCCATGATCATGTGTTTTGCCTTCGCTTGAACCTCTTCGTACTTCTTGAGAAGACCAACATCAACAGGGACAGCAACTACATTCAAGACATGATCCTTGATGTGATGTTCATCCAAAACTTACAGGATCCTGGCCTTCTAGATGACAAAGTTGGATGCTCCATCCAATGTTAGGTCCCTATGTTACTAGTATAGTCCCTTATTATTGTTAGTGTAACCCCCTTATTGTTATTATTGTACCCTTGTAACCCCCATATTGTTATTATTGTGCCCTTAAATTATTATTGTTAGGTCGGTTAGGATTACATTGTGGCCCCACTAGGATTACATTATGGCCCCATGGACTTCTATATATAGAAAGGAGGTTTTGTAAATTGTATCATCCAATAATTGTTCATTCATATAATGTATTGGAGGTTGCCCCCTCGAAGTGGCTTATTTCTAAGGTGTTGATATCTCTTTTCTTCTATTATGGAGCTGGTTACACAACATTTGGTATCAGAGTTTTGGATTCAGAATCTGAAATTTTTAGGGTGCGAAGCCGAAATCCTGAGGAAACTCGTCAAAAAATTTCAAAGCTTGGTTCGCAATATTTTCGGAGATATGATGTGTGGAAGGTAGTGCTTTTTCAGGCTCCCGAATTTCATCGCAAAGAGGTGATCGTGGGAAAAGTTTCATAACTCTCTCTCTGAACATCGGATTGGAGTGTGGTAAAAAGTGGTCACAAGTAAATGGATTGTAGTTTCTTGGCTATCAATTTCAGAGCCGAAGGACGAAACAGTGACACGTGGCAAGTCGTACAAGTTTGCTCTACTGAACCAGTCCATAATTAGGTCATTGTGGGAGATTGGACATAACTTTGTCTTGGAGAATTCAAATCAGATCAGACTTGTGGCATTCAAAAGAGAATTCAGAGGGCTACTTCAGTGACGAATTTTAGATATTGAAGAGCGCAAACACAGAGATAATCCAATTTCAATATCGAGCTCCTCGAAAGCAAGAAAAAGGTGTGTATTTTTTTTTCTGAATTGCATAAGTCTTGTTTGAAGAATCAATTTGAATTGATTCCAAGGGCATATTGTAGAATAAATATCAGTATTGGCTTCTAAAAAATGCCCCGTAAAAATAACTCAACACCCATTAAGCCTTTAGAAGGCTCTACTATGACTCATGAAGATGAAGAATTGCAACATGATCTATCAAAATTACAAGAGCAAGTGCACCAAATTTCGCTCTCACAAAGAGTAGCAAAAAATGAAATGGAAGTTTTGAAGAAAGGTGTGGAAGCGAAGATGGATGGTCTGAAGAATAATATGGATGGTTTGAAGAAAGGCATGGAATCTAAGATAGATGGCATGGAAGCTAGCATGGAATCTACGATGGATGACATGGAAGCTAAAATGGAAAACATGAAGAATGATCTAAAAGCAGACATGGAAAGTTTGACAAAGTTGATACAAGAAATGTTTCCTAATGGTGAAAAGATAGTAGAGGAAACTCATGATGAGAACAAAATAAATGTTAATCGTGATTTCATAAACACTAATGTTGGCGGGAAGAACCACCATATTCTAAAAATGGATATGAGGAAGTTTGATGGAAAGGATCCTGTAACATGGATACTACAGATGGAGCAATATTTTGATCTCCATAATGTGCAAAACACACAAAAGGTACGCATTGTAACTTTACATTTAGAACAAAATACATTTGTATGGTATCGATGGCTTTTCTCCCATAAAAAAACTGTCACTTGGTAAATTTTTACGGAGGAAATGATAGCACATTATGAGGATACAAAGAGCAACACCTTCTTTATCCAATTGATAAATCTCAAACAAGAGGGCTTAGTGGGGGAGCACATTGAGGACTTCCAAAAATTGAATATAAGGGTAACTGATATTCCAGAGGAACACAGGATTGATCTCTTCATAGGCACTTTAAAGGATAACATCCAACATGAAGTTCGCGTTTTGGAACTTGATTCATTGGAGAAGGCATTTAGGTTGGCAAGAAAAGTTGAATGTAAAATTATGGCGACAAGGAAGCCTACCACTCAATTCTATAAAAAAGGAAGTGTTGCTACGCCTAGATTTCCACAACCTACAAGGTTGACACCACAACAATTGGAAGAAAAAAGAGCAAAAGGGCTTTGCTACAGTTGTGATAGCAAATACACTAAAGGTCATAAGTGTGCTGAGAAGAAATTATTTTACATAGATTGTGAAGAGGAAGAAGAAATGAACAAGAAAAGGATATACACCAGGAACCAGCCCCAGAAGAGGAAGAAATGAATCCGACCATATCGTGTAATGCACTGGCAGGAATTACCACTCCTCAAACTCTCAAGATAAAAGGAAAAATCAAGAAGAAAAAGGTAATAGTATTGATTGATTCAGGTAGCACCCATAATTTTATTCATTGTAAGGTAGCCAAGGAATTAAATTGTTTCCTATACCCAGCACCAGAATGTCAAGTGATGGTTGCAAATGGAGGAACTATAAATTGCTTTGGAAAATGCCATAATATCAAGCTAACCATGGGGGGATATGTATTGAATAGTCCAATGCTTTCCATTCCTATGGGAGGTGCTGAGGTGATAGCGTTGTCCCGAGTGATAGCGTTGAACCAGAAAGAGGTAGAGGAAGGGTGACACAGTCGCCGAAGGGGCTCACGTAGAGCCTGCGCCATCCAGCTAGGGTGATGTTGTAGCTGCAGTAGAGGCAACACAGTGTTAGCTGGGCCAACACAGAGGTTTTGAGCCTCATTCAGTCCGCTGCTGTGGCTGGAAGAGTAATACAGTTTTCTTCTGGAGTTGATGGTGGGGCATTGTTTCTGTTGGTGCAGAATAATGTCTAGTGGGGCAGTGGAAAAGTAGAGGGAAGCAATTTCTTAGAAGACTTCTTGTTAATAAATCTAGATCCAGTGTTGATCAGCAGTAAAGAGTGATCGAAGAGGAGTGTTTCGACATCAGTTGGCAGAAGGATTTCCGTAAAGGAAATCGATTTTCAGAGGGAGCTTGTTTCTTAGAAGTTTTCTAGTGCCAAGAAATCCAGATCCGAGTTTTGCTGGGGAAACAACAAAAATAGGGAGAAGAGAACCAGTTTGACATTTTCTTGTTTAGCAGAGATGGCCGCACATGGACTGAGGGATCTTGCTTCGGTTATCCAATCTGGTTGGATAATAGAAATGGCACTGTTGACCACTGGAGTGGCACTTGATGATAATGAGAAGACTCCATGCCTAAGGATGAACCAGAAGACATTTGTACCATCAGATATCATCAGTTCAACAGAGTTTTTAAACTCTACTTCTACTTATCATTTTCTCTTGTACCCAGATTCCATGCCCTATGGGGAATTGTAATAAGTGATGCTAGTAATGATGAGTTTTGAGTTAGTATTGAGTCTGTAACAAGCCTAGGTAGCCTGGGACCTTGCCAACAAGTGAGTATTACTCTGGTTGGTTTTTTTTTACTTGGTTAATTATCATCTCCGTACTAGGAGTTAATAATTAATTGAGTTGTTTCCTTTAATTTTACCCCAAAGCCAGAGTACGGCTTGATGGTGAGGCCTTGGGTGACTCCTAGTGTCTAGAGTCAACGTATATTACCATACTAGATCACACAAAAAATTTCGTGGAATTTGGTTAGGTTTAGGTAGTGATTTTTTAATTTTTTAGATTTCCCGCAAGTCGAAAATTACAATAAAAATTGTAATTGAATTGTAATAAGTGTTGTCTAGAGAAGTTGTATGGGGTATGAGTAATCAAAATTACACCTCTCACACTCAACTTTCTACTATGACACACTTTGAGGAGTTTAAAATGTGTTTTGAACCCTCAAAATCCACTTTTCCTAAGTTTAGTGGGAAATATGGCAATTAATTAAGCCAGAAATTAAATAAATGGAGAAAAATAAATATCCACACATGCTAAATGAGGTGGAAATGAGATGGAAAATTATGGAGGAGTACAAAGCTTAGTACATCAAGTTCTCAGTACAATCAACAATCATTACACACTGTCATGCATAAATTTGCATATCTATGCACCAATTTCTCGCCTCCTGACAGCCTGCCTCCACTTCGCAATCCCTGTTGAAGAAGACCTCTGAATGAATTCGATTTGGCCTTGCCTTGACTGCGCAATCCTCATTGGCATCTCCAATGTGTGTCAGATGCATTGAATGCATCACTATAGTCACAACAGATAGTTCATCTCACCCTTTCACCTATCTCTCCACTGGGTCTCCACTGGAACTGACATGCAAGTAGTTAACTGTTGTATTTGTTTAGTTGCAAGTGAGTCTCTAGTTATGAATTAATTAAATAATTAATTCACTAAACTCTCACTAGTGTATCTTCAGTTAGAACTAGATACAACTAGCACAACTGAGTTTAACTCACTTAACTAAGTTAAACTAAATAACAACTCTCATAACTACTCTTCCAACTCTGTCACAACTTTGCCACTTCAGTTCTAACTGATTCCTCCATGCATGAGTCACCAACCACCCTAGGAATTGTGTAATTCCTTCAGCCCATTGATTTGCCAAATCTGTTCACTGAAATAAAGTGCTCCAAGAGAATAAGTTGATATTTATTGCCGGATTATTATTAAGGGTTGATAATAATCGACATGCATCTATTTTTAGATTGACGATCTGTAAATATACTTCGCCCAATATTCTAAAAATAGAATTTCATCTATTTTCACATTTGGCCAACCATCTACAAATAGCATCCTGCAACTTATAGAATATGCTCACCATGTCTAAAAATAGACATACACCTAAAAATAGCCTGCGGGCCCCACTTAGTGAAGGTGTTTAATTTTCACCAAGCTCATCATCTTGTTGAATCTCAACACTCCCTCTCAACAATATAGGGATTATCCTTCACCCCGATCCTGCCTCTATGGTATTCGAATTTGCTCCTGCTGAGCGTCTTCGTCAGAATATCTGCAACCTGATCTTCTGTAAGAATGTACTGAAGCAACATGATCTTCCGCTACACACAATCTCTGATATGATGATACCGGATATCTATATGTTTAGATCTATCATGAAACACAAGAAAATCGAGAGTTTAATGCAACTCTGATTATCACAATGTATTACTATAGGATCTAAATGAGAACCAAACAAACCGACCAGGATTTTCCTCATCCAGATAGCCTCACATGCAGCTTGACTTGTTGCCATGTATTCTGCTTCCGTTGAACTAAGTGCCACGGATCTTTGTTTCCTGCTAAACCAAGAAACTGTTGTAGATCCGATACTGAAAACCCCTCCTGATGTGCTCTTTCTGTCAGTTGGGCTGCCTGCCCAATCTGCATCCGTGAAGCCATGCAACTTCACCTCATCCGTCTGTCTGTACCATAATCCATACTCAGATGTGCCCCTGAGATACCTCAGGACATGCTTGCCTGCCTTCCAAAAGAGCTTAGTAGGCTAAACCATCGCTTGACTAAGCTGGTTCACCGCATAGCATATGTCCGGTCTTGTATTAACTAAATACATGAGCGAACCCACCAACTATCGATAAACAGTGGCATCCACTACCTCTACCGATGTAGCATCCTCTTTCCTCCAATTTCCTGGAAGAGGAGTATCCATGGGCTTGCAATCCTCCATGTGAAACTTACCAAGTATCTCCCGAGCATACTTGCCTTGAGTAACAAACAGTTCACCTTCTCACTGCCATATTTCCAATCCAAGAAAATAATGAAGGAGGCCCAAATCCTTCATCTCAAACTCCTTTGCAAGATCTGCCTTGCATGAGTGTATCAACTGCTCATCACTCGTTAGTATTAAATCATCAACATAAAGAACAATGATTAAAAGCTTACCCTCCACCACAATTTGGTATAGGTTTGCATCCGCCTCACACTTGGTGAAGCCAAGTCCAGTGAAATAGCTGTCAATCCGTGTGTACCAAGCACGGGGTGCTTGCTTCAGCCCATACAATGCTCTTTTGAATCTGCACACATGCGACTCACTGCTGAAGATCTCAAATCCTTCAGGCTGCTCAATGTACACTTCTTCCTCAATGATCCCATTAAGGAACGCAGTCTTCACATCCATCTGATGAATGTGCCAACCCATCTACGCTAAGAGAGCAAGGATGGTCCTTATGGAAGAATACCGTGCAACAGATGCAAAGGCTTCTTCATAATCAATCCTCTCGATCTGTGAGAAGCCCCGGGCAATAAATCTTGCCTTATACTTCTCAACACTCCCATCAGCAGCTTGCTTTACCTTGTAGATCCATCTTGAACCTACCATTGATTTACCCACCAGCCTTGGAACAATCTCCCGAGCATTGTTTCTGACAATGGAGTCATACTCCTCCACCATGGCATCTACCCATGTGGGCTCCTGCGCTGCTTCTTCAAAAGAAGATGGCTCTGTCACGATATACTTGCTCATAAGAGCCATGTATCCAGTAAATCAATCAGGTGACTGTCTCTATCTGCGTTGTGATGTAGGGACTCCTACATTCTGTGCCGCATCAAGCTTCAGTCTCTCAGCTTCTGTGGTACACTTTCTGCCTGTTTTGATGTTTGGTTCTGCATGAGTGGACTCCTCCACTCCATGAATCTCCTCCTGTGGCTGATGCACATCTAGAGGCTCATCTTTGGGAACAAGTAGCTCCTCCTCTGCATGCAAGTGTAGCTCCCTCTCAAGCGACAACTGCATGGCTTTCACCTCATTGAATTTTATATCCTGTCACACCACAGTCATCCGAATATTTAGCAAATACACACGATAATTATGGGGTGTTTCTATGTACCCCACAAATATCCCAACTTCTGCAGTCGGCTCCAGCTTCTTCCTGGCGTCCTTTGTCACATGAATGTAAACAGATGAACCAAAAATCTTTAGATGAGAAATATCAGGCTTCTTACCAATAAAAGCTTCTTCAGGTGTACTCATACCAAGTACTCTATGAGGACAACGGTTTTGCACATAAACTGCAGTGTTGCATGCTTCTGCCCACAAGTGCATTGGTAGGCCTTGGTCATGCAGCATAGCTCGTGCAACACCCACGATCGTTTTGTTCTTCCTCTCCGCGACCCCATTCTGTTGTGGGTTATGAGGCACTATGAGTTCTCTTCGAATTCCTTCTTTGCTACAAAAGTCTTTGAATTTGTTCGAGAAATATTCACCACCATTACTGCTCCATAGAGCCTTCACTTGCTTCCATGACTCCTTCTCCACCAATGCTTTAAACTCACAGAACTTTGAGAATGTTTCGCTCTTCTTCTGCATGAAGAAGATCCAGCATCTACGAGAATAGTCATCAACAAATATAACATAATACCTGTGTTTTGTGTTTGAAGCAACCGAGAAAAGTCCACACGCGTCTGTGTGAATTCTCTCCAGGATCACCGAAGCACGGTTCTCCTTCTCATGAAAGGTGGTCTTCACAAACTTACCCATAGTACATCCCTTGCACTGATCTGACTGCGCAAGAGTACTCTTGAGAAGTCCAGTACAAATCTGCTGCAAAATCTTCTAGGCGCCATGGTGAAGATGGCCCAATCTCCTGTGCCATAATTCACCCTCATTCCAGCTCACCACTTCTTCTGCTTTGCCCATCATTGCAGCGCAGCCATCTACCTCCAGCTTGTAGAGATTCTTAACTCAAATCCCTATCCTCTTGGTTTGACCCATTGTTTTATGTCGCAGGAAAGCTTTTCCCTTGCTGAAAACAACGTCATAACCTCTATCCTCCAACATAGCGACCTAGACCAAGTTCTTCTTCAAACCTGGAACATGCATAACATCTTTTAACAGAAATGGTTTACCTGACTCCCTCTCAAAGGTAATGGTTCCAATGTCGGTCGCACTATATCTACCATCGTCGCCCATATCTATATGCATTTGGAGATCCTTCTCCTCCAAGTCACTAAACAACTCCTTGTCTCCCGTCGTATGGAAGGAAGCACCACTATAAAGATACCACACCGATCCCACTGCGTTTGAAACCAAGCATGCAATCAAAGAGAAATCAAGTTCAAATTGCGAGGCTAAGGCCTCACTCGCTACAGCTCCAACAGCCTCCTTGTTCTTCTTTTTCTGTGGGCAGTTAGTGGCGAGATGCCCATGTTCGTGCCAGTGAAAACACTTCACCTTGGACAAATCCAGCTTCTTGCCTTTAGCCTCGGATTTTGGATGCGATTTCTTCCCCTTCCCTTTCCTTGCTTTGGCAGCCAAAGCGTAATTCTCTTCATCATCATTCTTCGATGAAGAGCAATCCCTGGTATTCCGCCTTATCTCCTCCTGCACAAGATCCAACCAAAGTCGCTCCCAATCCGGCAGTTTCTCCCGTCCATTGACAGAGTCTTCATAGTTGTGCCAACTCTTCGGAAGCCCAAGGAGAGCCAAGCTCACCAAGTCATCATCTGCAACTGTAATTCCCACACTCCCAGCTCATCCCTACATTGGACAAACTTCGTGAGATATTTTGTAATATTGTCGCCCTTCTCCATTTTGATTTTTCTGAGCTTATCTTTCAACGCCAACTTCCTATGGTCGTTGTTGTTTTGGAAAAGATCTGTCAAAGCCTTCCACATTGCAAATGGAGTGGCTTTCCCGTGAAGGCTTGACACAATATGGTCTTTCACACCTTCCAATAGAATTCTTCTTGTCTTCGCTACCTTCTTTTGCCATGCGTCAAGTAATGTAGCATCGCTAGAAGTAGGCTTAGGAACATCTCTATCGATGAACTCCTTCAGTCCATTATCTTCAAGCACCGCCTCTATCTTGTCCTTCCGGGCTATGTAGTTCGAGCTACCCTCGAGGGCATACTCCAACCGCAACCCATTGAAAGCCATTTCAATGAATACTCAACTGTCGCACCAAGAAATTTCTGCAACAAATTCAAATTGTCCACCAGCACAAAACTCAGCACCGCTTCAAGTTGCAATCTCCAGTGATTAACACCGCTCCGATACCATGTAGAAATTTATTAATACTGATAGTATTACCGAATTCTCCTGATCTAGCAAATTAATCTTATATTAAATACAGAATCCTTCCACTTAATTCTT
Organism: Pinus albicaulis; assembly: GCA_034641835.2. Lineage (NCBI taxonomy): Eukaryota > Viridiplantae > Streptophyta > Pinopsida > Pinales > Pinaceae > Pinus > Pinus albicaulis. The sequence goes on from CM076583.1 coordinate 19,085,722, forward strand.
TGCGGAAATTAAATCGCCAATTGCAAACACATACGAAGCAAATCAATCGCACATAAACACAGTTGTTTAACGGGAAAGCTTAAAGCTAAAAACCCCAACTATCATATATTATGTATATCAATGGATCATGTAATAATCTCATAGAAAGCTTAGTACATCAAGCTCTTAGTACAATCAACAATCATTACACACTATCATGCAGAAATTTGCATATCCATGCACCAATTTCTTGCCTCCTGACAGCCTGCCTCCACTTCGCAATCCCTGTTGAAGAAGACCTCTGAATGAATTCGAATTGGCCTTGCCTTGACTGCGCAATCCTCATTGGCATCTCCAATGTGTGTCAGATGCATTGAATGCATCACTATAGTCACAACAGATAGTTCATCTCTCCCTTTCACCTATCTCTCCACTGGGTCTCCACTGGAACTAACATGCAAGTAGTTAACTATTGTATTTGTTCAATTGCAAGTGAGTCTCTATTTATGAATTAATTAAATAATTAATTCACTAAACTCTCACTAGTGTATCTTCAGTTAGAACTAGATACAACTAGCACAATTGAGTTTAACTCACTTAACTGAGTTAAACTGAATAACAACTCTCATAACTACTCTTCCAACTCTGTCACAACTTTGCCACTTCAGTTCTAACTGAGTCCTCCATGCATGAGTCACCAACCACCCTAGGAATTGCGTAATTCCTTCGGCCCACTAATTTGCCAAATCTGTTCACTGAAATAAAGTGCTCCAAGAGAATAAGTTGATATTTATTGTCAGATTATTATTAAGGGCTAATAATAATCGACATGCATCTATATTTAGATTGACGATCTATAAATAGACTTCGCCCAATATTCTAAAAATAGAATCTCATCTTTTCACATTTGACCAACCATTGACAAATAGCATCCTGCAACTTATAGAATATGCTCACCATGTCTAAAAATAGACATACACCTAAAAATAGCCTGCGGGCCCCACTTAGTGAAAGTGCTTAGTTTTCACTAAGCTCATCATCTTGTTGAATCTCAACAACCTATAGTTCCTTATGACTCCGAGATCTAGGGACCAAGTTTGATGCTGACGGATTGGGCTCAAATGGAGAGAGTCCAGACCTTGCTTCTCAGACGCATCATATGATGCAAACGTACAGTTCCACAGCCTATTATCTAAGGAAAGTTTGAAGCCTAACTATTCCACCTTGATGTCATCTTCCTCCTAGTCTCTTTCCTCCACCGAGTTACATCTCTTTGAGACTCTGCGGTGGGGAGAGATCGTTACCCCTACCTAGCACTTTGCTCCTCAGAGGCCTTCGCTTTAGGTTAGTCAACAAACCGTGCTCAAGGGTCCTTCTCCAAGGGATGCTAACTCCTCCAATCTATGGCCATCTCCCTAGAGCGCCTCCCCCCATTCAAATTCTCTCATGATGCATCGAGCCATCTTTTACCAACTAAACAGATATTAAATCAGTCCATTAGAGAGGATACCTATCAGTTATACACTCATGTCACATGGATTTCACCTCCTATGGGCCTTGGTCTGAAGATGTCTTTCTATTTGGAGCATTTCTTAGAGTTGCAAGATGGCCTCATCATTCGCCCCCCTTGCTTACACCGACATTGGATGCACTCACTCAAAATACCCCTGGGGTAACTTCGTGTGGGCTTGCATCATCTTAGAATTGAGACTAACTATCATATTCCTTGGTCGGATAGAATTTGCCAAGTGTGCCATCTATAGGAGCCAAAGACTGAGTGGCACCTCATCTTCAAGCGCCCTATGAAACCAAAGGACGTTTCCATTGTCTCTACAAGGATTCCAAGGGCTCCCTCTCTACTTTTTTCCAATCCCAGGACTAGAGATGCCTAGCCCTCTTTATCAGGGAAATCTTTACATATAGATCTCAACTCTCACACGCCTCAACTCATCTTCGATTTCTAGATTTATTACCTCTTACTTCTAGGTTGTTTCTGTGAAAATTATACTACAGTATCATGGTTTATTTATCCTACTTGATTTAAAATATTACAAGTTATTTCCAGAAATTAGATTCAGAAAATACCGAAATAAACACAACTACAATCTACACATGCAGATCATTTACTGAATAATACGCTCATCCAACAAAGTGACACATGGAATTTTGGACATAAGTCCCCAGAAAAACCCAAAGCGGGAAAACTGGTGCAGCAGATATGAGGGTTTATTTTATTAAATAGATTATGACTACAGTAAATCTGGGTTCCAAATCTGGAAAACCCGACATAGAATAAAAGAAATCAAATCTGCAACTAACATGTTGTTTTAGAACCAAATATCTGACTGATCCACACCCTCAAACGGGATTTACAAGACTCAGCCCATATCTGGCCCTTGAAACCCTAGCGCTGCCCCTGAAACCCTAGCGTCAGCCCTGCTAGCCTCAAAGTGCCACTACGCTACCCAGAGAGGGACTGCGTAACCCCTGAGAGGGTGACGTAGCCCTTACGTTGGCCCTGGAGACCCTATGTGTAATTTCTGAAGCCCTCTGGAGCCTCTGCGTTGTCCTGCGTAGTGGCTGCGCAGCATTTGCGTAGCTGTTGTTGCTGCCCTCTGCTTCTCTATGTTGTCCTTGTTTGCTGCTCCTCTGCCTCTTACTGACTCTTGGCTCTAGGATCAGATCATCCCCTCAGCCAATACCTACCCCTCGCTGCAGAAAATTCCTCCATAAATTCTTAGCAAACCCTGCCCTAGAATTCCAGATTTATTTCTCAGCTCTGCAACTGTGTGTGTGTGTCTCCAACTGACCATCAAGCCTTTCTCTTATACTTTTTCGTTGAACCCTTCAACGGCCGAGATTAAAACATTCATCAATGGCTAAGATTAAAAGACTGCTTGATCCATGCCTTTTAGAACATTTCAGCACATGTGTTAATTAATTCACTTTAATTATTTTATTTTCCTAAGTTTAGACTTAGGGAATCCATTAAAATAATTAATTATTTGAATAACTTGAACACCAACTGAAATTTCTCAAAACACTTTCTGGGTTTTGGAGTTCAAGTGTGTACTAGCCCCTCCACAAAATTTCAAGGCTAGAGCACACCCGATGTCACACCAACTATACAAAATCTCAACAGTTTCGTCTAATAGTAACAAGAAGCGACAGGCAAAGTTTCAATATGCAACAGATGGGAGAAGGGTGAGACCTCGAGGTTCACCACAACCCCCACCCTTTTACGAGACAGACAAGTATATTTGAGACCGGCCTGTAGTTGCAAAACATGCTTCAATCAACTTATCCTCAAAGAATCAGAGGAAATAGTTCGAGACAGAGACAGTGCAGGGCTCCTCCCACCCGCCAAGCCTCCCCCCAACCACTACCCCCCCCCCCAGGATCATACAGTTGGATTTCCTAACAGTTTTGGAGGACCTAGACAGAGAGAGATTGCCTTGCTCGCCTCCCTCACCATCAACCATCAGATTTGGGAGATGTTGACCTCACCTTCAGCCCTCTTTTGCTTCTTTGGAGTTACACAATAGAACCGCAAACATACTCTGCATTTCTCATTTTTGGCCATTTCATGTGATATTATACATTCTCTAATTGTACCTTTATTTCATTTTAGTCTTATTTTAATCATATTTTAGTACTTTTAGCTTTGGAGCTACAATGGAATCACATTTGCACTCCCACATGCCTTGTATTCTCACCGGATGTATCTTTTAGTCCCATTGACCTACTTTTGTGGTCACCCAATGACATTAATAAAATAAATTATCTTATCTTCTCTCCTCTTTTGTTGTCCTCTGGTTAATGAGTTTTCCCAAATCTCCTTCTCGGTAAAATCATCCCATAGCCGGCTCCAATCAGGAAGTTATTGACGAGCAAGAATCCCATCCACAAAAGTGGACCAATGCTTTATGCACCCCTTCAAAGTAACTTTAACTAGGTCCAAATCATGGACAGTTTCCCCAACAACTGCAAGCTCATCATGAGCCTGTTGTACCCTCATGAGATAAGATGTCACGGTCTCAGATCTGTTCATTTTAATGTTGTTTAACTTCTCCCGTAGCACCATTTTTCTATTCTCATTTGTACTCTAATAAAGACCAATTAGAGCTACCCACATCTGTCTTCCAATGTCCTTCCATGATATGTAAGGAATTAAATGATCCCTCACACCATCCAAAATTATGTAGCTTGCTTTCATGTCTTTGAGCTTATGCTCCACTACAAGATTTGGATTTGAAGGAACCTGCACGTCTCTGCTTACTAGATCTCAGAGACCATTCATCTTCAAAATCATGGTAATTCGCTTTATCCAGGGACTGAAATTTGATAGCCTATCCAACTTGTCTTCATATCTCAAACTGCTTAATGATGCCATCTCCACAAATCGACCATGGCCACAAAAGCCAATTGCAAAATTTTAAGAAATAATTCTACTATTATAAACCCTTGTGATCTCTCTCTCAGAGTCTTCTAGACTGCTCTGATACCATTTTAAATTTCTAATACCAGACAGATTTATTTTCTCACAAGAATTTAATCTTCATCCCCAACAGTTCATTTATTTACCCAAATAAATAGTGATTCATCGAAAAATAAAATCACTGGTATTTTAAACTTCTAGAATTAAATATATGCAGCGGAAATAAACCAGAGGGATCAATCACACATTGCAAATATAAATCACCCACAACAATTCTCTCTCATTTAATTATCTGGAAAATCTCGATTTTTCGACCCACAGAGATACAAGGAAAAATATAAACACTGCAACTTGTAACACAGCTCCCTCAAAATGAATTCGGTAAAAGGAATTTAGCCTCCGGATGAAATTGGCCTAGAGAACTTCGCCAAAATACTCAGCCAGCAACTCGACCTATGCCCTCCTTGCGTGCCACTGATGCACAGTAAGGAAAACTCGGCCCTCCAACAACTCAACCTCCTCCAGATAAAATCAATCTCCCTCTGATAACTCGGCCCTACGATCTCCACCTACTCAACCCTCCTAGATCTGCCCCAATCCACTTGTACTTCTTCTCTACGCACCTAGTCCATAGAGTCACTCGCACTTAGAGAAAATCGCTCTCTCTGAATGATGACTCACTCACACAACTTGTGTCTTCACCTCCTCACTAGGCTCCCTTTATAATCTTCATTAAGTCCAAATCCCTAATCACGGTCTCCCTTCTAGAACCATCTTGGAGATCAACGATTGAGATTATTTCTAAGTCACTTAAATAATTAAATTATTTATCCTTAGAAGATTTCTCAATAGTCCACAATAATTAATTTACTTTAATTATTGTATTTTTCCTGAGTTAGACTTAGGAAATAAGACATAAATCACTTACTCCACCAAGAAAGCACCTAGAAGAGGCAAATAATGTCTTCCACATGCTAAGACACAAAGTCAGTGCAGAAGACCTTCCGAGACACTCACTTCAACAAGAACATTGACCGAAGCATAGGTGGAGAGCTCTGAAATAAAGCTATCTATGAATTGGAGCGTCAATTTATATGCTCAGTCTTTATAATTCTCAAACGCTTATACGCTCAGACTTTATAATTCTCAAATGCTTGATAAGAGATTTTAAAAAGATATATATATTTTATTGATATGAAAATTGATAATTACAAGGCTGAGGTGGTGCTCCTTAAATAGAGTTGACTGGCCACGCCCAATCAGAGAGACATGTCCCTTGGGGATTAATGTCTCTTCATTTTTACTAAATAAATGCTTAACTAGCTAATTACATTAATCATTAAATTAATTAAAGAATACTTTAATATTTTATTGATATGAAAATTGATAATTACAAGGCTGAGGTGGTGCTCCTTAAATAGAGTTGACTGGCCACGCCCAATCAGAGAGACATGTCCCTTGGGGATTAATGTCTCTTCATTTTTACTAAATAAATGCTTAACTAGCTAATTACATTAATCATTAAATTAATTAAAGAATACTTTAATATAAATGGTTATGAACTTAAATTCATAACATTGCCTTTCCCTTAAGATGCTTTGTCCTCAAAGCATAGGTAGATTTGGGTGTTGATGAAGAAAATGTTCTGACTCCCAAGATGAGTCTTCCTCGGGTAGCTTTTTCCTTTTGATGAAGTATTCTTTTATTTTCTTGGATCGTAAAACCTTTTCTCGGATAGCAAGTATGCCTTCAGGTTCTAGGATAATCCTTCCTTCTTCATCAATCTCCGGTATTTCTGTTTGTGCTATTTGGTTTTGCACTAGTACCTTCTTGAGATTTGATACATGAAAGGTATTATGGATTCGACATTTATCTGGTGGCTTTAATCCATAAGCTACACTACATATTTTTCTGATTATTTGATACGGTCCATAATATTTTGGTGATAGTTTATTTTTTCCTTGTTGATTTAACGATAATTGCTTGTAAGGTTGGAGCCTATCAAAGACCCAGTCTCCTCCTTCGAACTCTCTTTCAGTGCGATGTCGATCGGCTTGTTGTTTCATTCTATTATGCGCCATTGTTAGATTTTCTTTTAATAGGTTAATGATTCTTTGGTTTTCTTCCAAGTGGTTTTTTACAGCTGGAACTTTAGAATTGAGAAGTGCAAACTTCAAAGTCCTTCCATCTAGGTGGTTCGTAACCATAAAGAGCTTGGAAGGGCGTCATTTTTTCCGATGTATGGTAGGTGGTATTATACCACCATTCTGCAAGGTGTAGCCATTGGGTCCACTTACTTTGCTTGTCAGTGACGAAGCAACGGAGATATGTTTCTAAGCATTTATTTACAACTTCAGTTTGCCTGTCTGTCTGGGGGTGATAGGTTGTACTCATGTTGAGGGATATTCCTATTTGGTGACAGAATTCCTTCTAGAAATTGCCTTTGAACCTTGCATCTCTATCACTGACTATGATCTTGGGAGACCCATGTAGTTTGTATATGTTTTTACAAAATGTCTACGCAATTTGCTTAGTTGTGTCAGTTTTCTTGATAGCCATAAAATGGGCATACTTTGTGAGCCTGTCGACTACGACAAATTTCTTATCCTTGCCGTCAGATACAGGTAATCCTTCTATAACATCCATTGAAATCTCTTCCCATTTCTGATATGGTATATGTAAGGGGTGTAACAGACCTGGTGTTGGAATGTTTTCACTTTTATTTCTTTGATAAATATCACATCCAGCAACATATTTATGAATTTCCTTGCTCATGCCCTTCCAATAGAATGACTGTCGAATGTTGTAGTAAGTCTTGTAGAATCCAACATGTTTGGCTGCATGTGAATTGTGCGATTCCTTTAGGATTTTCAACTTGAATTTGGATGCTGGTGTAAGGTAAATTATATTCTTATACCATAAGATGTCATTCTTCCATTCAAAATTGACATATTGACTGATATTCTTAATCATAGAGTCACAATCTTCATCGTTGGCATATTCGGTTCGTATTTCATTTAACCAATCTGGAACAACGATCATGGCGGCACATGTTGTGTTGTCGTCATCTTTACTTGAAAGTGCATCTGCAACGACATTTTCCTTCCCTTTTTTGTGTGATATCTCTAAATCGAAGGCTGACAGCTTCTCCATTCACTTATGTTGCTCTATTGATAAAGTCTTTCGCTGAAGTAAAAATTGAAGATTGTTGTGGTCAGTTCAGATTGAGAATTTACTTCCAAGCAAGTATTGGCGCCACTTTGTTAATGCATGTATGATGGCGAGCATTTCTTTTTGGTATGTTGACTTTAACCCCTCTCGTTTATTAAGTTTCCGCCTTTCAAATGCTATATGGTGGTTATCTTGCATTAATACGGCTCCAATTCCAAATCCCAAAGCATCATATTCGACTGCAAACGGTTTGGACAAGTCAGGAGTTGCTAGTACCAGTGTGGTTGACATCACTTCCTTTAGTTTCTCGAAACACTTGTCTGCTTGATTGTCCCACTGAAAAGCGTTCTTCTTTAATAAATTGGTCAAGGGGACTGTCAAATGCGCATAGTTTTTAATAAATCGTCTGTAATACCAGGTTAGACCTAGAAACCCTCTTAGCTTAGATACGTTCTTGGGTCTGGGCCATTCTCTGATTGCTTTAATTTTGTTGGGGTCTACTTTGACTCCTCTGGATATAACGTGTCCAAGGTATTCGACTTCTTTCTGCCCAAAGGTGCATTTTGACAACTTGGCATAAAATTGATTCTTTTCTAACACAGATAGCACTGCCTCCAAATGTTTGAGATGTTCCTTCCATGTCTTACTATAAACGAGGATATTGTCAAAGAAGACTAATACAAACTTCCACAAGTATGGGTGGAAGAGATCATTCATTGTAGCTTGGAAGGTGGCTGGTGCGTTCGTTAGTCCAAATGGCATAAATTTGAATTCATAATGCCCTTCGTGGGTCCGGAAGGCTGTTTTCTCGACGTCTTCTAATCTTACCCGTATTTGATAATATCCTAATCTTAAATCTAATTTTGAAAAATATTCTGCACCGTGTAGCTCATCCAACATCTCAGCAATGAATGGGATCAGAAACTTATGTTTAATAGTGATACCACTGGAGCATCAATTTATACATTGGCAAGCTGACCAAAGGGGATAAAGATTTTCTCCTATGGGTCACCCACTTTTGGTGAGTAATAGGGTCACACCCCAAAATTCAATCCCCGTTATCGATATGCCATAGCCCACATGCCACTACAGATACCAACTAATTAAGGTATATGATGTATTGATAATTAATACAAAACATTGGGTTGTCTTCTTCATTCATTTCATTGTCCAATACAACTCTCCTTGAGTGTGCTTTTGTGCAGGTATTGGTTGGCATTCAAGTGTTGCAGCCTGGTATGCTGGATTTCAGGTTTATAAACAGAGTTCAACACCTCTGTAACCCAGGTAAATTCTACACCTCACGCTCTGAAAAATGTATTCATTTACACGTCTTCATATTCAGAATACTTGTTGGCCCCCAAGGGTGCAGCTCAATTGACTACCATTGTGACATGGTCTTTGTGAAAATTTGAGGTTCGAGGTTCGAATCTCCTGATTTATCTTGTGGGCCATGCATGGGGGCACGTATGGGTTCACCTAGAGATTATAGTGGTAGCAATCGAAACCGACCCTGTGTCACGTGAGTACAAGCCCAACCTAGTTGTTGATTCCTCTAGAAACAAAAAAATATATATTCAGAATCCTTTTTGACTTTGGCAAGCCTCAGTTGATTAAATATTAGATATCTGTAGTCATAGCCTATAGGCTGTACGATTGGCATGGTCTTGGTTGAGAACCATGTTAGAAATTTCATATTTTATAACACATTAAAAACACCTCTAAGATTGGCATGGTCTTGGTTGAGAACCATGTTAGAAATTTCATATTTTATAAAACAGATTAAAAACACCTCTAAGAGTGGGCAGGATGAAGGGTTGTAACCATGGGAGCATTGATCTTGCCATTACAAGCTCTCATCTTCTTCACCATCACCATCTACCGCAGCAAAGCTTTCAGTATTAAGCTGTTTGGTAATGGCACATTAACATCAGCCTGCTTGAATTCATCATTCCTGGTCATGATTTGGCAGTGTGTATTGGACCTTCCAATCGATATTATTTACATGCACGTTTGGTTCCTCTGAAGCTAATCTTTCTTGAGAGACAACATTGTTGAATGGCACATTCTTAGAAAAGAAAAGAAAAAAATTGTAACAGGGAAATATAGAAACCCAAAATTTCAAAAATTTATAGTTTGCCAGGCTGGGTGCAAGGCGAATTCCAAAACTGCTGTGGATCAGGATCTGACAGGTGAGCACTCGCATGTCTGACTTGCAGAAAGTCGGGACCGAGTTAAGTTGGCTCAACAGCAGGTCCAAGCAGAGTTCGACTCGGGAATACTCTGTTATTTTTTCAACTACGCATTTAAGACGTGCGTTTAAGGTTCCCAAAGACCTAAAAGATGTGGATGTTCACGACTACATTCCATAAAATGGGAAATAACAGCAAGCACTGATCAAACAACGGAAAGAAGATTCTGTGATCCGACATATCATGGCACACTACATTGTACAGGGATAGATAAGATAAGATAAAATGACTTTATTAATGTCCAACAGATAGCCACAAAAATAGGTCTATGGGACTCAAATGGTACATCTAGTACTGGGAGTAGCAAAGCATCTCCTAAAACAGCCTATCACGGTTGTTTTTTTTAGGAGGGCAATATAGGGTTTCCAGGAAAGTGGTCACTGGTTCAATTCTTCCAGATTCACATTGAGAACAGAGGCACGGATATAACCAGTCCCAATAACGCTAATCCAAATTACAAGCATATTCATTTAAGCAAAGAAATTTCTAAATAGCGAAGTCCGGCGTTACCAGAAGCTGTAACGGACATGCGGCATCGGGTCACAGATAATGAAGAGGAAGCCTTTGGCAGTGATCCGCTGCTTATATTAACCGTAAGCAGTAGTTGGTCGTGGCCAGTGATTGTTCGCCATCGAAGACTGCAAATATTAGATGGGCGAATCCCCTGTAGCATTGTTGTCCTTTCTGTGAATCTCTGAAACCCAGTTGGGCAAACTGATGCCAGGGCCCCCGACATGTTCAATCTATATCAAATTTCACCCAAAGCCCCCTTAATAACCCAAATCTGTATCTCTGTTTGTTGGCAGATTGTCTCCAGTCCAATTAAATCAAATGTAGTAGTTCATTTCTGTGTAGAGTCACAGAGAGCTTGACGCCTAGAAGCAAGAAAGGTGTATCGATAGATATTCAGTCTACCGATGAAATGCTTGGAGGAACGCTGATGCCATCCAGGCTTATCCGATATCCTCTTATTGGCTCTCGCCATTTTTGGACTAACACGTGTACTAATACAAATATCACTGAGGATGGAGGATTAAGACTTCCTAGGATTTAAATGAACTATCTGTGTGTCTTGTCATGACCAAGACCCCGCGTCCAATGTCCAAGTCTCCATGTCTCGTCACTCGTATACTTTTCAGATTTTTCAAAAATGTTTTTGGTTCAATGAACTTTGTGGCCACAATGCTCTTCGTGGCTATGGGAAGGCGAGGTCTCTCCATCATCTTGACATGTTTGCATTTTGTTGGGCTTCTATGTATTAGTATTGAGGATAGATTAAAGACAGAAAGAAGGATAGAGAAACCGAATAGAAACTAATTAATTAATCCATACAAGTAAATATACAAAGATTTATGTGGTAAAACTTTGATAAGGTGTCAAGGAAACTTTCACGGGACAAGGGATTGGAAACTTTATTAATCAAGAATGACTCTCCATAGTTACAAGCCTCTTGGATCATCCCAATTTAATACGGGCTACTTCGTTACATAACTGCCTCTTAGTTATAAAACCGACTCACCAGTAAATTACATTAATTACATAAGTAGTTGTCATATTTCAACAAACTCCACCTTGACAACAATTTTCCTAATCCCTTGCCCATGCCCATTCATCATCTCTTCTGCAAACCAAGAGAAGCGAGACACCATCTTAGCTTCTCTATTGTAACTGGCTTCGTGAATATGTCTGCATGATTTTCGTGTGTACGGACCTTCTTGAGAACTACTTTGTCGCCATCGATTACATGTCTCACAAAGTGATACCTTACATCAATGTGCTTGGTCTTGTTGTGATAGGCTGGATTTGTAGCCAAATGAATAGCATTTTGACTGTCACAGAACACATTCACTTTCTCCTGTGTCCTTCCAATCTCATCAAGCAGACTTTTTAACCAGATTGCCTCTTTACAGGCATCTGAAGCAGCTATATACTCTGCTTCAGTAGTGGACAAAGAAACTCTCTCTTGAAGCTTTAACATCCAGCTAATAGCTCCACCTGCAAGAGTAAAAACATAACATGTAGTAGACCTCCTTTTGTCCAAATCACTTGCATAATCAACATCCACATATCCGCAGACTAAACCTTCACAACCATCAAAGCTGATGCAATGGTCACTTGTGCCTCTCAAATACTGAAGCACCCATTTCACTACTCGCCTACGTTCTTCTCCTGGATTTGCCATGAACCTGCTCACAACTCCAATTGCATGTGAAATATTAGGTCTTGTAGATACCATTGCATACATTAAGTTGCCTACAACATTTGCATATGGTACACGACACATATACTTATTTTCTTCATTAGTTCTAGGACTTAAATCCGAAGGAAACTTAAAATGAGAAGCTAATGGAACATTAATAGGTTTCACATTGTTCATATCGAACTTCTCAAGTACTTTCTCAACATACTTCTGTTGTGATAACCAAAGCTTACCATTCTTCCTGTATCTGTGTATCTCCATGTCCAAGATATGTTTTGTATCTCCAAGATCCTTCATATCAAATGTCCTAGAGAGTCGAGCCTTTAACCTGTTGGTTTCTTCCATGCCTTTTCTTGCTGTAGAAATTTATTAATATTGATAGTATTATTGGATTCTCCTGATCTAACAAATTAATCTTATGTTAAATATAGAATCATTCCACTTAATTCTTTGCGGAAATTAAATAGCCAATTGCAAACACATATGAAGCAAATCAATCGCACATAAACACAGTTGTTTAACGAGAAAGCTTAACGCTAAAAAACCCAACTATCATATATTATGTATATCAATGGATCATGTAATAATCTCAAACAAAGCTTAGTACATCAAGCTCTCACTACAATCAACAATCATTACACACTGTCATGCAGAATTTTGCATATCCATGCACCAATTTCTTGCCTCCTGACAGCCTGCCTCCACTTCGCAATCCCTGCTGAAGAAGACCTCTGAATGAATTCGAATTGGCCTTGCTTTGACTGCGCAATCCTCACTGGCATCTCCAATGTGTGTCAGATGCATTGAATGCATCACTATAGTCACAACAGATAGTCCATCTCACTCTTTCACCTATCTCTCCACTGTGTCTCCACTGGAATTGACATGCAAGTAGTTAATTGTTGTATTTGTTCCGTTGCAAGTGAGTCTCTAGTTATGAATTAATTAAATAATTAATTCACTACACTCTCACTAGTGTATCTTCAATTAGAACTAGATACAACTAGCACAACTGAGTTTAACTCACTTAACTGAGTTAAACTGAATAACAACTCCCATAACTACTCTTCCAACTCTGCCACAACTCTGCCACTTCAGTTCTAACTAAGTCCTCCATGCATGAGTCACCAACCACCCTAGGAATTGCGTAATTCCTTCAGCCCACTGATTTGCCAAATTTTTTCACTGAAATAAAGTTCTCTAAGAGAATAAGTTGATATTTATTGTCAGATTATTATTAAGGGCTAATAATAATCGACATGTATCTATATTTAGATTGACGATCTATAAATAGACTTCGCTCAATATTCTAAAAATAGAATCTCATATGATTTTCAAATAGCATCCTGCAACTTATAGAATATGCTCACCATGTCTAAAAATAGACATACACCTAAAAATAGCCTGCGGGCCCCACTTAGTGAAGGTGCTTAATTTTCACTAAGCTCATCATCTTGTTGAATCTCAACACTCCCTCTCAACAATATAGGGATTACCCTTCACCACGATCCTGCCTCTATGGTATTCGAATTTTCTCCTACTGAGCGTCTTCGTCAGAATCTCTGCATCCTGATCTTCTGTAGGAATGTATTGAAGCAACATGACCTTTCGCTCCACACAATCTCTGATATGATGATACCGAATATCAATATGTTTAGATCTATCATGAAACACAGGATTAATCGAGATTTTAATGCAACTCTGATTATCACAATGTATCACTGTAGGATCTAAATGAGAATCGAACAAACCAACCAGGATCTTCCTCATCCAAATAGCCTCACATGCAGCTTGACTTGCCGCCATGTATTCTGCTTCCGCTGAACTGAGTGCCACAGATCTTTGTTTCCTGCTGTACCAAGAAACTACTGTAGATCTGATACTGAAAACCCCTCCTGATGTGCTCTTTCTGTCCATTGGGCTGCCTACCCGATCTGCATCTGTGAAGCCATGCAACTTCACCTCATCCGTCTGTCTGTACCATAAGCCATACTCAGATGTGCCCCTGACATACCTCAGGACATGCTTGCCTGCCTTCCAAAAGAGCTTGGTAGGCTTAACCATCATTTGACTAAGCTGGTTCACCGCATAACACTGTATGGTCTTGTATTAACTAAATACATGAGCGAACCCACCAACTGTCAATAAACAGTGGCATCCACTATCTCTACCGATGTAGCATCCTCTTTCCTCCAATTTCCTGGAAGAGGAGTATCCATGGGCTTGCAGTCCTCCATGTGAAACTTACTAGGTATCTCCCGAGCATACTTGCCTTGAGACACAAACAGTTCACCTTCTCGCTACCATATTTCCAATCCAAGGAAATAATGAAGGAGGCCCAAATCCTTCATCTCAAACTCCTTTGCAAGAGTGTATCAAATGCTCATCGCCCGTTAGTATTAACTCATCAACATAAAGAACAATGATTAAAATCTTACCCTCCACCACAATTTGGTATAGATTTGCATCCGCCTCACTCTTGGTGAAGCCAAGTCTAGTGAAATAGCTGTCGATCCATGTGTACCAAGCACGGGGTGCTTGCTTCAGCCCATACAACGTTATTTTGAGTCTGCACACATACGACTTGCTGTTGAAGATCTCAAATCCTTCAAGCTGCTCAATGTACACTTCTTCCTCAATGATCCCTATTACACAGCAATTTGTCACTGTCCCTGCAATTCCCCATCCCGCACATTGGAGGGCTCATTCTGTGACCTGTGAGCAGTGACATAACTTGAAAACACTTTCATGGCATTCCCCTGAACATGTACTTTCATTTCCCTGAAGACAACTCCTTGTGAAAAACCCTAAAAATAGCCTTTTCATCCTTGGCGCGACTAGCCTGTGTTATACCTGCGCCAATGGGGGAAATTCTTCAAAGAGGGCGCGCAAATTCGCGCTCTGTCTCAGAGTCGCACTCGCGCCAGGCTTAATAAAGGGTGTTTTTTAAAAATAAATGTCGGAAGATTGACTTTAACCAACTCCTGAACTGGTCTCTAAATTGAGTTGGGACGTTTGGCTCCGGATTTCCATGTAAAGGAAGTAGTTTTCCACCTCCCATGGAAGCTTCCTTGAGGATAGGGCCAATCCCATGATTGTAGGGATCCCAACTCCCCTTCCTCCATCTATATAAGCTTGCCATTTCTCTTTGCAAGCTAGTCTCAAGAGTCTCCAAAGTCACCAAGAATCTCCAAGAGCCTTCATAGCCTAAAGAATGTTGCAAGAGCTTTGATAGTCCTCATAGTGCCAAATCCATAGCAAGGAGATTGACGATCGAAGAGAGAGGCTTGTCCCTATTCCCGACAAGCTTTACCGAGACGTATTCCGCTGACGACCCGCCGAAGGAGGATTTCAGCGTCAGAGCCAGGTTGTATCATCATTTGTTTCATTAATATAAGCGACTACGATTATAGTTCCACTCGCATTGTTCATGCTTGTTTATGAGTTGTGTCCTCTCTGACTGACACATAATTGCAATTATATGGTTTTACGCTCGTATGTTCGTCGTGTTTCTTGTACGTGCAGGTGTTCGATCGCGTCAAGTGGTGGAATTGTGACCTGTCGGAGCAAGGGATTGAGAGCACTATCCTCTTCGCAACGACAACAGCGTTGGACCTGAGGTAGGCCTTCTATCGCGCTTTGATTTTTGCAATTAGGAGCTTGCGTTGTAGCATGTTTGATTGTTGCTAGACCCGATCTGGGCTAGTAGGGATCGCCTCTGTCCGCAGAGGGGATTTACCTCCACAACAAATTAGCGACTCTACTGACCCATGGATCATCCCTTCGCCTAATCAGGTGACTGATTTTGGAGAATCGACGCCCTTAACTCCAGTAGAGATTAATTACTGTGAAATCGTTGCCGCATCCGATCCTCCCCCTCCTCAACATGCTCCCTCGAGCATGGCTTTATATATCTATTCTCAATCCCCCTGGCTCGGTGAGGCCAACTCGCCTGATCCTCTTAAAGAGACTTTTCCTTCTGACGAAGTCATTGTTGAAACCATGTCTCTTGAGGAGCTGCCTTGGAGCGATACACATCATCGTTCCTCCTTTATGCCTAGCCTAGGGGCAATGTCAGACTGTCTAGAGCGTTTTGCATCTCAGGTTCCCACCCCACCTCTCCAGACGCCCATTTTGACACAAGAGGTCCTTTCGGAGGGAAACCTGAGCAACATTACTCAAACCACTCTGATCAACATCTCCGTTAAACCGGGGATAGTTGAAAACATACATGTGGGAGTAACTTGTTCTCCTGATGAGATGCAAGTTTATACCGATCTTTTCCGAGAATTCAGAGACGTGTTCGCTTGGTCCTATGAGGAAATGCCTGGGATTGATCCCAACATAGTAGTGCACGAGATTCCTACCTATCCCGATGCGAAACCCGTGTGCCAACGCTTACGCCCAGTGCATCCTCGCAAAGCCACTGCCATTAAAGCAGAAGTTGAAAAAATTCTGAACGCGGGCTTCATTTACGCGATTCCCCTCACAGAATGGGTCTCAAATATTGTCCCTGTAGATAAAAAACAGGGCGCTATAAGGGTCTGCATTGATTATCGTGATATTAATCGCGCCTGTCCTAAGGACAACTATCCTACTCCCTTCATAGATCAAATCATCGACGAATGTGCTGGGAGTGAGATTTACTCCTTGATGGACGGCTTTTCCGGGTATAATCAGATAAATATTTTACCTACCGATCAACACAAGATTGCATTCATCTGTCCGTGGGGTACCTTTGCTTATAAAAAGCTCCCGTTCGGCTTGAAGAACGCTAGAGCTACTTTCCAGCGTGCTATGTCTTATGCATTCCACGACATACGCCATATCGTTCAGCCTTATCTGAACGATCTGCCAACTCACTCAGCTCGGCGGGAGGACCATCCCGAACACCTCCGCCAGATTTTCCTTCGTTGTCGACGCTATAATATCCGGCTTATCCCTCATAAATGCGTCTTTTGCATGGATTATGGCCGTCTCTTGGGGTTCATAGTCTCCAATGACGGGATTCACCTCGACCCTCTAAAAGTCGAGGCTATTGTTAATCTCCCATCACCCTCCTCGTTATATCAATTGCAGAGTCTGCAGGGAAAAGCTAATTTCATTCGACGCTTCATCCCGAACTACGCGGAAGTTGCCAAAGGTTTCACGCGTCTCTTAAAGCAGAACGTTCCCTTCCGTTGGGACGAGATTGCTCAACGATCCTTTGAGAAGCTTAAGACGTTACTTGTTAATGCTCCGTTGCTTCGTCCTCCAAACTATCACCGTGATTTCACTCTATATCTGGCTGCCGCATTTAGCACTATAGCTATGGTTCTGGTGCAAGACGACGATGATGGCAATGAACATGTTGTCTATTATCTATCACGAAACCTTCTTGACACAGAGACATGTTATGCTCATGTCGAGAAGCTGGCATTAGCTGCAGTGCAAGCTGTGCAGCGTTTTCGCCACTACATCCTGCTACGTACAACAACCGTGGTTTTGGATCGCAACCCCATGACATATATTCTATCTCAACAATTGCTGGGGGGGAAATACTCCAAATGGATCGTTATCCTTCAGGAGTTCGACTTAGAGTTCACCACTGCTAAGTCGACCAAATCATTGGTTTTTGCGGATCTCATTTGCTCCCTCCCGACAAACTCCACCCCATCTCATTTCGAGGATCATATCCCGGACGAAACACTCTTCCTTATCAACACTCGCGACCCATGGTACGGCGACATTATTGTCTATCTTCAAACATCAACGTTCCGGTCTGACTTTACCAAAGATGCCCGACGTCGGATTTGGCATTAGTCTCAACCCTACCTTATTGTAGGAGATACATTATACCGGGTTGGGGTAGATTCGGTGCTCTGCCGGTGCGTGACCCTGGAAGAGGCTAAAAGAGTCTTGAATGACTGTCACAGTGGCGCTGTGGTGGTCACATGTCCGGATATGCCACTGCCCAGAAGATTCTGCGTGCAGGTTACTTCTGGCCGTCGATATTCAAAGACTGTATTGTTGCAGTCCGAAAATGTCATGCGTGCCAAGTTTTTCAGCGCAAGATGCGCGCGCCACCTCTCCCTCTGCATCCTGTCATTACTGTCGGCCCTTTTGAAAAATGGGGCATAGATTTTATGACGTCTAACCCTCATTCGGCCGGGGGGCATGCATATATAATTCGTCGTTGTCGACTACTTTACTAAGTGGGCCGAAGCGATGCCTACACTAACCGCCGACGGTAAGACAGTTGCCCAATTTATTTTCAACCACATTATCGCACGTTTCGGGGTCCCTCAGGCCATTGTTACCGATCATGGCACCCATTTCCGAGATTATATGATGGCCGAGCTGACATCAAGATTGGGCTTACGACATGATAGCTCAACGCCATATTACCCCCAGGAAAATGGTCAGGTTGAGGCTGTGAACAAGGTTTTGGTCACAATGCTTCAACGAACAATTGGTATTCATAAGTCCAATTGGCACCTCCAATTGTTCTCAGCTCTATGGGCCTACCGGACGTCAGCAAAGAGTGCGATCGGATTCACACCATTCCAATTGGTGTATGGTCTATAAGCAACTCTTCCAGTTGAGTAAGAAATTCCTTCTTTGAAGTTGGCTGTGGAACTTTTGCCCGATACTTCTCCTGAAGAAGAGCGTCTCTTGTATTTGGAACGGTTGGATGAAACTCGCCGCTTGGCTGCTTTAGTCATTGAGGCACAAAAGAAGCGGGTCAAAGCTCACTTTGATCAATTAGTTTCTCCACGTTCCTTTGTCGAAGGAGACCTTGTCCTCCTATACGACCAAGCGCACGACAAACTTGGAGCATGAAAGTTCCAACTCATGTGACGAATATTGAAAAATGGGGCTTATGAGCTCATTGATTATGAAGGAGTTCCATTGGCGCAGCCTAGAAATGGGTTGTACCTTAAAAAATACTACGCTTGAAGCTATTTTTGGTGTGGTGTGTGTACATAGGTGTGTGTATTCATTTGTGTGCATGTGTGGTGTGATGTGCGATGTAAGCATATTTCTGCTGATCGGGTCTTCCTGATTGTGCAGATGTCTATTACTCCGTTTGTGGGTTTTGCAGATGGTGCCTCCTGCAGTACCAGGAATCTGTCCTCGGCAGCCTGGGTAATCTATGATCCTATTGGTGAATTGGTTAACCTGCAAGGTGTGTGTCTGGGTCCTGCTACAAATAATATCGCGGAATATAGTGCCGTGTTGGAATTATTAACCGAGGCTGTGGACCTCGGCATTCGTGAATTACTTGTGTATCTAGACTCACAACTTGTAGTATTACAGCTTAATGGTCACTATTCAGTTAGAAACCCGTCTATTTTACGTCTGTATCTATGTATTCATTTATTGGAGAGGAATTTTGATTATATTACATATCAACACATACCCAGACATATGAATACATTAACAGATGCAATAGCTAATATAGTTTTAGATAAGCATTTGTGCAATTTATAAACAAAACATCATCACATGTAAAAGAGATCCATCCAGAAATAGGTATATATATGTGTGTGTGTGTGTGTCGAAATGTTTACATAGTGTGCATCACATAAGATCAAAAAATATACATGTTCGTCTTAATATAGCCGGAGACGACATGTCTCTCAAAAATATGCAGGAAAAGCCCTAATGTCTAATCTGCATGGTGCTCGTGGTAACAAGCCACTGCACACACTAAGCGTCTCAGTAGTCGGTGGAGGCGACTGGGCACCCCCACAGTGTGTCGCTGGTATGCTAGCGGAACATATGCTAGCCGTGCATAGTCTGGGATCCCCCGGGCGATGCCCTCCAGGTTCTGAATTAGTTCACCTCCCTCGCCACCCTCAGCCTGAGGGTCATGATCGGCATGGGTTCTCCGCACAATGGGCGACATGCCCGTGGGCCTCTCTGGGCCGACGTCTGCATACACATAAAAATTGTTACTAGAATGAACATGTATTACCAAAAAAATCATAAATACATAAAATCAAAAAGAGAGTATCATACCCAACTCCTCATCCCAATCCTCCCCCTCCGGGAGCGGAAGATCGAGATCTCCGGTGAAATCGGTCCCAGCGTAGGGCCAGTCCTCGACCACGATCAGCTGTCGCCACAACCACCCAAAAAACTCAGGCCTCCAAGACATCTGTTGGCCTCCTCCTGACCTGGGCATAAGTGCTACCCAGCGAACCATCCTCAGCTCTCGTGGTACCGGCTTAGCAACTATGGCCCCTTGGCCCTGGAAGATAGGTAGTCGTTCTAGGATGAACGACACCAAAATGGAACCGTAGCCAAACTGCTTTAGTTTGACTTGCTTGCATCTTGTCAGCTGCCTCTTGATATTGGTTGTCACCGTTGTAGCCCAATCAAACAATGTAGGACTCATACACTCGTAGGCTAGTATGAGTTGGGCTTTGGTTGCTTCATGCGGTGCCTGCGATCCTGCAGCCCGCGTAATGGTGTGTAGCACTACTCTGAGTGCTAGATCCTGGACAGTGTGGAAGTCCACCTTCCCGCTTCCTAATCCGGTTCATGCCCCTGGGCACACCCTCGCCATTACTTGCTCCATCTTTTCACCAGAAGGTCTGATGCCTGTCAAAATAGGTACTGGGCCTCTGCACACCAACCCGGTGATAAAATACACATCGGAAACCTCAAGTTCCAACACTTGGTCCCAAAGTTTAAAAACTTCCTCATTTTCGTCCCATATGCTAACCAAGTATTGTAGTAGCTCAGGTTGAGCTCGTAAACATGGAGTAAGAAAGAATTTCTTGAGTCCATATTTCTTCAGTGAATTCATACAGGCTTCATTCTCCATGTCCATTTCTTCTTCCTCCCCATGTTCCCTCTCCTTCCATTCGATAACCATTGTTCTTTTATATTTGCATCAACACAATAAAAAATTCTTTGTTAGATCTCTATTACATTCGAAAATCCACATGGGTAGCTCACATTTTTAAATTTCTCAGCGTAAAATTGAGTTGTGCCATTGGCGCGACCCCTGTGTGAAGAAATTTCCATTGGCATGGGTCCGTGCCCGATACCCGCACCAATGGAGCGAGCCCTAAAATTTTAAAAGGGGCCCTCCAGAAGTCTAATACACAATGGAACTCATAAAAAATTGAATTAAAATAGAGCTTAAGGGAATGCCTTTTACCTGGAACAAGCGAGGAGCTAAATGACGTCCCAGATTAGTCGCAATCACCGCCGCAAGTTTGCACACAAATAGACCACTGTTTCTCTCCAAGTAACGTAAAAAGTAAAAGTAATTTTATTTTACCATTTGAAGCCTATTTATAACTTTTTAAGTCAAAATTTAGGTTTTAAGTGTCATTTTTTATCAGTACATTAATATATTTTGTCGGAAAATGGATTTTACACTTGCTTTTTGTGTAGCGACAGGTTTTTATGCAACTTGGACAGTGAGACGAGTTGTATTTTATACTTTTTCGGACTCGGTAAAAACACGAAAAATTCATTTTGGAGTCATTTTTTAGCTCTTTTCTGACTCTCTAAATATGAAAATATTGCCAAGTCCCTTGTCGTTTTCGATCTTGTTAAAGTGGATGTGAAACGACATCTACCCAGTATACGTTTACCCCTTTTTCGGGCTGGGATAGATTACTTACGAAAAAGGAATACCCTAGCCTATCGCGACTATAAGGTCTTCTCAGATATTGTTTTCTACCTTTTCAGGTATGAGGAACTATTTACGAAAAGGGACCGTTGGAGTTTACCTTTCTGTTGTCTTTTCAAACTCTATAAATATGAAAAGACATTGAGTTCTTCCTTTTTCAGACTCGTTAAACCCTAATGACATTGGATTCAGTCGAAATGACGATATCCGAGTTCCTCCTTCCTAGGGCTCGTAAAATGTACTAGGATGGACTTATATAGCAAGCATATGGTACCCTCTTCAAGCTTGTGTAAAAATAAAGAGGTACTCGCCAGAAATGGTGGGGAAAATGGAACTAACATCATTGTCGTGTCGGCAGTATGTCGCTCTTGAACATGGCACTTGTCTGCATTCGTGTCGGGTTGGGGACATCTCATCTCGTTTTCCACTTGCCTCCGTGGGTTTGGGTGATCCCTTTTGACCTCTCATCTTCTCTTTGCCTTGTCATCATGACCCTTGATCTTTTGATGTCAAATACTGCCAAATCCACTGTCGTGCCGCCGATATGTTCAAGAGAAGTTGACCTCTGCAGATTTCAACCTTCCTCTGATTTTCATCTGATCTTGATTCACAAAGACATTATGTTCCTCTGTCTCGCGTCGATGATGTGGGAAACACTATGGCCCACCTTCGATCAAGGTCACTTCCTGTCGACTTCAACTCATTAACCAGGAAGTTGATCTAGAGACTCCCTTTTGGTACCTTGGAGCCTGCATGCCTCAATGGCAGGTTCTTCGCATTCAGTGTGAGGTTTTCATCATTGGCTTCCGATCGAGTGATTCTACGGGTGTTCGACGCCAGCTCATTGATTCACATGCCGTAGAGTGTACCTGTAGTACCTTGAGGGCCATTGTCATTATTGGTGGTACCTCTCGTGTCTGTTAACAACTTTCATCATTGGCTGGTAATCAGGCGATGTTCTTGCATGTTCGACTTCAGCTCATATATTTGCATGCTTGGACTTGTACTTTGTTCAGGTCGAGATGGAGCACAAGACCCTGGATCCCTATCTGTTATAATCCAGGCTGAGATTTTGTGGATTATCATGATTAGTTACATGACTCACTGATTGGATGGCTGTGACCAGACCTGAGTCTATTTATCGATCCTTATTAGGTGGCTGCGTCCATGCCCTGGATATGGATTATTGTATACTCTATTATGGATGGTTGCGCCCATACCACATATATATCATGTATCTGAGATATCAGTTGTATTTCTCTACGCAGGTTTCCCGACTGCGGTGTTTTCAATTAGACACATTCTCGTAAAGCATTTCACCCCTCTCTCTCTTTCAGGCCTCATGATTTAGGGGGCATTTTTTACACAACAATTTGTCACCGTCCCTGCAATTCCCCATCCCGCACATCGGAGGGCTCATTCCGTGACCTGTGAGCAGTGACATAACTTGAAAACACTTTCATGGCATTCCCCTGAACATGTACTTTCATTGCCCTGAAGACAACTCCTTGTGAAAAACCCTAAAAATAGCCTTTTCATCTTTGGCGCGACTAGCCTATGTTATACCCGCGCCAATGGGGGAAATTTTTCAAAGAGGACGTGCCAATTGGTGCTCTGTCTCAGAGTCGCACTTGTGCCAGGCTTAATAAAGGGTGTTTTTTAAAAATAAATGGTGGAAGATTGACTTTAACCAACTCCTGAACTGGTCTCTAAATTGAGTTGGGACGTTTGGCTCCGGATTTCCATGTAGAGGAAGTAGTTTTCCACCTCCCATGGAAGCTTCCTTGAGGATAGGGCCAATCCCATGATTGTAGGGATCCCAACTCCCCTTCCTCCATCTATATAAGCTTACCATTTCCCTTTGCAAGCTAGTCTCCAAGAGTCTCCAAAGTCTCCAAGAATCTCCAAGAGCCTTCATAGCCTAAAGAATGCTGCAAGAACTTTGATAGTCCTCATAGTGCCAAATCCATAGCAAGGAGATTGATGATTGAAGAGAGAGGCTTGTCCCTATTCCTGACAAGCTTTACCGAGACGTATTCCACTGACGACCTACCGAAGGAGGATTTTAGCGTCAGAGCCAGGTTTTATCATCCTTTGTTTCATTAATATAAGCGACTACGATTATAGTTCCACTCGCATTGTTCATGCTTGTTTATGAGTTGTGTCCTCTCTGACTGACACATAATTGCAATTATATGGTTTTACGCTCGTATGTTCGTCGTGTTTCTTGTACGTGCAGGTGTTTGATTGCGTCAAGTGGTGGAATTGTGACCTGTTGGAGCAAGGGATCGAGAGCACTATCCTCTCTGCAACGACAACAGCGTTGGACCTGAGGTAGGCCTTCTATCGTGATTTGATTTTTGCAATTAGGAGCTTGCGTTGTAGCGTGTTTGATTGTTGCTAGACCCGATCTGGGCTAGTAGGGATCACCTCTGTCCGTAGAGGGGATTTACCTCCATAACAATCCCATTAAGGAACGCAGTCTTCGCATCCATCTGATGAATGTGCCTACCCATCTGCATTGAGAGAGCAAGGATGGTCCTTATGGAAGAATATCGTGCAACAGGTGCAAAGGTTTCTTCATAATCAATCCCCTCGATCTGTGAGAAGCCTCAGGCAACAAATCTTGCCTTATACTTCTCAACGCTCCCATCAACAACTTGTTTTACCTTGTAGATCCATCTTGAACCTACCACTGATTTACCCACCGGCCTTGGAACAATCTCCCAAGCATTGTTTCTAACAATGGAGTCATACTCCTCCACCATGGCATCTACCCATGTGGGCTCCTACGCTGCTTCTTCAAAAGAAGATGACTCTGTCATGATACACTTGCTCATGAGAGCCGTGTATCCAGTAAATCAGTCAGGTGACTGTCTCCGTCTGCGTTGTGATGTAGGGACTCCTACATTCTGTGTCGCATCAAGCTTCAGTCTCTTAGCTTCTGTGGTACGCTTTATGCCTGTTCTGATGTTTGGTTCTGCATGAGTGGACTCCTCCACTCCATGAATCTCCTCCTGTGGCTGATCCACATCTAGAGGCTCATCTTTGGTAACAAGTAGCTCCTCCTCTCCATGCAAGTGTAGCTCCCTCTCAAGCGACAACTTCATGGCTTTCACCTCATTGAATTTTATATCCCGTCGCACCGCAGTCATCTGACTGTTTGGAAAATACACATGATAATTATGGGGTTTTTCTGTGTTCCCCACAAATATCCCAACTTCTACAGTCGGCTCTAGCTTCTTCCTGGTGTCCTTTGTCACATGAATGTAAACATATGAGCCAAAAATCTTTAGATGAGAAATATGAGGCTTCTTACTAGTAAAATCTTCTTCAGGTGTACTCATGCCAAGTACTCTATGAGGACAACAGTTTTGCACATAAACCGTAGTGCTGCATGATTCCGCCCACAATTGCATTGATAGGCCCTGGTCATGCAGCATAGCTCATGCAACACCCACGATCATTCTATTCTTCCTCTCCGCGACCCCATTCTTTTGTGGGTTATGAGGCGCTATGAGTTCTCTTTGAATTCCTTCTTTGCTACCGAAGTCTTTGAATTCGTTCGAGATATATTCACCACCATTATCACTCCACAGAGCCTTCACTTTCTTCCCCAACTCCTTCTCCACCAATGCTTTAAACTCACAGAACTTTGAGAATGTTTCGCTTTTCTTCTGCATGGAGAAGATCCAACATCTACGAGAATAGTCATCAAGAAATATAACATAAATACCTGTGTTTTGCTATTGAAGCAATCGAGAAAGGTCCACACACGTCTATGTGAATTCTCTCCAGGATCACTGAAGCACGGTTCTCCTTCTCATGAAAGGTGGTCTTCACAAACTTACCCATAGTGCATCCCTTTCACTGATCTGACTGTGCAAGAGTACCCTTGGGAAGTCCAGTAGAAATCTGCTACAAAATCTTCAAGGCGCTATGGTGAAGATGGCCCAATCTCCTGTGCCATAATTCGCCCTCATCCCGGCTCACCATTTCTTCTGCTTTGCCCATCATTGTTGCGCAGCCATCTACCTATAGCTTGTAGAGATTCTTAACTCGAATCCATATCCTCTTGGTTTGACTTGTTGTTTTAAGTCGCAGGAAAGCTTTTCCCTCGCTGAAACAATGTCATAACCTCTGTCCTCCAACATAGCGACCGAGATCAAGTTCTTCTTTAGACCTGGAACATGAATAGCATCTTTCAACATAAATGGTTTACCTGACTCCCTCTCAAAGGTAATGGTTCCAATTCTAGTCACACTCTATCTACCATCGTCGCCCATCTCTATATGCATTTGGAAATCTTTCTCCTCCAAGTCACTAAACAACTCCTTGTCTCCCGTCATATGGAAGGAAGCACCACTATCAAGATACCACACCGATCCCATTGTGCTTGAAACCAAGCATGCGATCAAGGAGAAATCAAGTTCAAATTGCAAGGCTAAGGCCTCACCATCTGCAGCTCCAACAACCTTCTTGTTCTTCTTTTTCTGTGGGCAGTTAGTGGTGAGATGCCCATGTTCGTGACAGTGAAAACACTTCATCTTGGACAAATCCAGCTTCTTGCCATTAGCCTCAGATTTTGGATGGGATTTCTTCCCCTTCCCTTTCCTTTCTTTGGTAGCCAAAGCACAATTCTCTTCATCATCATTCTTCTATGAAGAGCCATCCCTGGTATTCCGCCTTATCTCCTTTTGCACAAGATCTGACCAAAGTCGCTCCCAATCTGGCAGTTTCTCCCATCCATTGACAGAGTTGTCATAGTTGTGCCAACTCTTCGGAAGCCCAGGGAGAGCCAAGCTCACCAAGTCATCATCCGCAACTGTAATTCCCACAATCCCCAACTCATCCCTACATTGGACAAACTTCGTGAGATATTTTGGAATACTGTCGCCCTTCTCCATTTTGATTTTTCTGAGCTTATGTTTCAGTGCCAACTTCCTATGGTCACTGCTGCTTTAGAAAAGATCTGTCAAAGCCTTCCACATTGCAAATGGAGTGGCTTTCCCGTGAAGGCTTGACACAATATGGTCTTTCACACCTTCCAACAGAATTCTTCTTGTCTTCGCTAGCTTATTTTGCCATGCATCAAGTAATGCAGCATCGTTAGAAGTAGGCTTAGGAACATCGCTATCGATGAACTCCTTTAGTCCATTATCTTCAAGCACCACCTCCATCTTGTCCTTCCATGATATGTAGTTCGAGCTACCCTTAAGGGCATACTCCAACTGCAACCCATTGAAAGCCATTTCAATGGATACTCAACTGTCGCACCAGGAAATTTCTGCAGCAAATTCGAATTGTCCACTAGCACAAAACTCAACACCTCTAAAGTTTGCAATCTCCAGTGATTAGCACTACTCTGATACCATGTAGAAAGTTATTAATACTGATAGTATTACCAGATTATCCTGATCTAACAAATTAATCTTATGTTAAATACATAATCCTTCCACTTAATTCTTTGCGGAAATTAAATTGCCAATTGCAAACACATATTAAGCAAATCAATCACACATAAACACAGTTGTTTAATGAGAAAGCTTAAAGCTAAAAACCCCAACTATCATATATTATGTATATCAATGGATCATGTAATAATCTCATACAAAGCTTAGTACATCAAGCTCTCAGTACAATCAACAATCATTACACACTGTCATGCAGAAATTTGCATATCTATGCACCAATTTCTTGCCTCCTGACATCCTGCCTCTACTTCGCAATCCCTGCTGAAGAAGACCTCTGAATGAATTCGAATTGGCCTTGCCTTGACTGCACAATCCTCATTGGCATCTCCAATGTGTGTCAAATGCATTGAATGCATCACTATAGTCACAACAGATAGTCCATCTCACCCTTTCACCTATCTCTCCACTGGGTCTCCACTGGAACTGACATGCAAGTACTTAATTGTTGTATTTGTTCATTTGCAAGTGAGTCTCTAGTTATGAATTAATTAAATAATTAATTCACTAAACTCTCACTAGTGTATCGTCAGTTAGAACTAGATACAACTAGCACAACTGAGTTTAACTCACTTAACTGAGTTAAACTGAATAACAACTCCTATAACTGCTCTTCCAACTCTGTCACAACTCTGCCACTTCAATTCTAATTGAGTCCTCCATGCATGAGTCACCAACCACCCTAGGAATTGCGCAATTCCTTCAGCGCACTGATTTTTCAAATCTTTTCACTAAAATAAAGTGCTTCAAGAGAATAAGTATATATTTATTGTCGAATTATTATTAAAGGCTAATAATCGACATGCATCTATTTTTAGATTGATGATCTATAAATAGACTTCGCCCAATATTCTAATAATATAATCTCATCTATTTTTCACATTTGACCAACCATCTACAAATAGCATCCTGCAACTTATAGAATATGCTCACCATGTCTAAAAATAGACATACACCTAAAAACAGCCTACGGGCCCCACTTAGTGAAGGTGCTTAATTTTCACTAAGCTCATCATCTTGTTGAATCTCAACACTTGCAATAAGCATATCGTCAAGATACAACACCAATATATTGAATATTTCATTGAAACTTTTGAAGTATACACGATGATCATACTCACTTATGATAAAATTCTGTCTCACCATGAAGGAGTCAAAATTCTTGTACCATTGTCTGGGCGACTGCCTTAGGCCATACAATGATTTCCTGAGCTTGTAAACTAATCTTCTGCTGCGACCTTGAACAAAACCTCCTGGTTGATCCATATATATCTCTTCATCCAAATCACCATGAAGAAAGGTTGTTTTAACATCTAACTGTTCTAACTCCAAATCAAGTAATGTAGTTAGTGCTAACACAGTACGAATAGAAACGAGTTTAACGACTGGTGAAAAAATCTCATAAAAATCAATACCTTCAACCTGAGAATAGCCTTTTGTAGCCAGCCTCGCCTTATACCTGTCAATACTTCCATCAACTTTTCTCTTCAACTTGAAGACCTATTTGAACCCAACAACACTTCTCCCTTATGGAAGTTCTACAAGATCTCAGGTATTGTTCTTGGCTAAGGAATCCATTTCTTCTTCCATAGCCTTTTTCCATTTATCACTATTTGTATCATCCACTCCTTCCTAAAAACAAGAAGGTTCCCCATCTTCAGTAATCAATGCAAAGGACGAAGCAGAATCTTCATACCTTTTGGGTGTTCTTCTTTCCATTGTAGAACTTCTTAGAGTGACTAGTTGTTGAATTGGTTCTGGAATTTCTCCAATTTCCTTTGCTTCTTCACTTTTTTCATCAGAAGTCTCTCCTTCCATTTGACTTTCTGAAAAAGGTTTAGTCTCGAATTGAATTTACTAATTTGGCGATACTTGTTCACATCTCTACTAATGACTATATTCCGTGAAGAGGGATCCCATAACCTGTATCCTTTCACTGCATAATCATACCCAACAAAGACATAACATTTTGATTTGGATATAACTTTGAACGTTGATTCCTAGGAATAAGAGCATAGGCATCACAACCAAAAATCTTCAAATGTGAATAATCACAAGACTGAATCGACCAAACTTCTTCAGGAATTTTTCAATTTATGGCAACAAAAGGTGATCTGTTAACTAAATAACAAGCAATAGATACTACTTCTGCCCCCAATTCCTTTTGTAGGTTCGCATTGTTGATCATGTTTCTGGCTCTTTCCATAAGATTCTGATTCATACGTTTGGCAACACCATTTTGCTGACGAGTATAAACAACGGTTTTTTGTCTAATAATCCCTTCATCCTTATAGTATTGTTCAAATTCTAAAGAAGTAAATTAACCACCATTGTCAGTTCTTAAACATTTAAATAATTTTCATGTTTTCTTTTCCACCATAGCTTTAAATTGTTTAAAAAGATAAATACATCAGCTTTCTTTTTCAACATATAGACCCAAACTTTCCGGGAGAAATCATCAATAAATGTTAAGAAATATAATGCACCTCCATAAGACACAGAGGAGATGGTCCCCAAATATCATAATGAATATAGTCTAAAATTTGTTTACTATTATGATTTCCAGTTTTGAACCTTTGTTTACATTGTTTTACATACACGCGATGTTTACAAAAATCCAACTTAAAGGATTTCAAATCAGGAAGCAACTTGTGGTTCACCAGTACCTGAAGACCTTTCTCGCTCATGTGACCCAACCGTTGATGCCATAGATGAGAACCTTCTTCTACTTTTTCTGATACAACTGCTTCACTAACTTGAGTGCTTAATTTGAGTTTGTAAAGATTTTCGACCTTTTCTGCCTCCATAACAACCAAGGCCCCTTTTGAGACTTTCAGCACTACATTCTGACATGTAAAATTTATAACCATTCGAGTCTAAAACTCCCAAAGAAATCAAGTTTTTATTTAATTAAGGTACATGCCTAACATCAAATAATATTTTAACTGTATCATCATACATTTTAATTTTCACATTTCCCATCCCAACAATCTAACAAGATGCATTATATCCCATAAACACATAACTACCATTTACAGCTTCATATGAAGTAAACCAATTTTTGTGTGGACTAATGTGATGAGAAGCACCAGAGTCTAATAGCCAATTTTCAACATCTTGAGAGACATTACAGATAGGTAGAGCTTCATCAGTTAAAACTTCATCAATCATACCTGAATCAACCTGATTTGCTTCCTTATTCTGGCTTTCTGACTCCTTCCATTTCCAACAATCCAATTTTTTTGCAGTACCAGCACTTGGCTTTACACTTCTTGCCGTCCTTTGATTTTGATCTGGAAGAACCCCTTGCTTTCTCCCCTCTTTCCTTTGACCGGCCTCTGGCTACCATGGCTTTTGGTGCAGATGTTTCAATTTTAGGATTTCCTTCATACTTCTTCAGATAACATAGCACCCACAACTGATTCAAATTTCAAAGAATCAACAGTGCTCAAACCGATTGAAGTTACGAAGTGGTCCCATGACTCGGGCATAGAACACAACAAGGTTATAACCTTGTCTTCTTCTTGAATTTTAACTTCCATATCTGACAACTGGAAAATAAGTGTATTAAAAAAATTTAAATGATCTACAACTTTTGTACCCTCCTTCATCCGAAGATTGTAAAATTGTTTTTTCAAATAAATTCTATTAGTCAATGATTTGGTCATATACCAAGTTTCCAGTTTTTCCCACAAACCTTCAACGATTTTCTCTTCAACAATATTAAAGAGAACTTCATCTACCAGGCATAACCTAATGGTACTGAGGGCTAGGGCATCTAAGTCCTCCCAATCTGAATTTTTCATGCTTGCAGGTTTTCTCTTCACCCCGTCTAATGCCTTGTGCAACTCTTGTTGCACCAGCAAGTCCCTAACTTTTAGTTTCCACAATGCGAAATTGTTCTTCCCAATGAACTTCTCCACCTCGAACTTCGCATTCGTCATTTTGTCCATTCTTACCTACTATGGTCTACTGGTTTTCCTTCTTTATTTCCAGCTAGGGTTTATTTGTTTGCAAGGATTTCACTTTCATCTAGAGTTTCTCTAAAATTCTTTCCTTTGAAAAAAAATTGATTTTGTTCCCTCTTTAATTCAACAAATTTCCAAAAAAAAAAAACAGTCCAAGCTCCTTTACACAATTCTTTTAAACCCTCTTCAAACAACACTAATTTTATGAAACCTTTTCAACAATTTTCTTTCTTGATTTCTTAAACAAATATTAGAATAACCGTGTTTTAGAAAAAACAATAAATTTTTTCTTTAAAAAAAATTGTACCTGACCCATCTATTTCACTGTTTGTTCAACGAGCGGGCAGAATTGCAGTTTGGCAGATGTTGTCATTTTTTTTTTTTAATATTCTAAAAAAAGCACTTGATTTCTACTCTTTCGAGCACTGCAATAGACACCAATGGTTCTCATTCAGACAACGGTTCTCGGGCTCTTGCCTCGGTGGCAAGGTTCTCCCTATGGTGCGGTGACAAAATTCTCCTTCGAAAGCAGACGACTCCGACCTTGAGCTCCTTGACTCTTCATGCGCTACTTCTCCCTCGACGACAGACAATTACAACACTTTGTGACAGGCGATGTCTACTTCAAAAAACTCTCGTTGCGTCTTTTAATACATAATAGAGGCAGCGAGCTTGGGGCTAACAAAGACCTTTTTTTTTCTTCTTGATCCTCTCCAACAACAGTGGCTAAGATTTTCTCCAACATCGGTGGCTCCGAGATTTTATCCAAACTGAATATTTTGGCTTTCTCAACGTAATCCTTACTCCGCTAGGGTCTGGTACCACTTATTAGTATTGATGATAGATTAAAGATAGAAAGAATGATAAAGAAACAGAATATAAACTAACTAATTAATCCACACAAGTAAATACACAAAGATTTACTTGGTAAAACCTTGACAAGGTGTCAAGGAAACCTCCACAGGGCAAGGGATTGGAAACTCTATTAATCAAGAATGATTCTCCATAGTTACATGCCTCTCGAGCCATCCCAATTTAATACGAGCTACTTCATTACATAACTTTCTCTTCGTTATAAAATTGACCAACAAGTAAATTACATTAATTACATAATTAGTTGTCATATTTCAACACTATGGTCATTGTTGTGATATGATTAATGGTCTTGTTTGTGTTGTCGTTAAGCTTATGAGGGTTGTTTAACTCTATAGCTCGTTTGATTTTAATTCACCAGAGATAATTCACACACAAATATCACCAATGTAGTCATATACATAAAGGGTGGGTAAACATCAATATGATATATGATATGATACGATATTTTAATGTCCACGAGACTAAAAATAGTCTATGGGACTACCAACATCCTTGTTTTTTCCTTTTGCAATTCAATCCCTTTCTTACTCAAATTGATGATGAGTTGACCCAACCTTCTAATAGTCCTCTCACTGAAAAGACAATGCCACTGAATTGAACCTTCTAACAGTCCTCTCACTGAAAAGACAATGCCACTGAATTGATGCTATCATACTTCCATAACTGTCTTTGATGTCTCTTAAAGCATCACATTCCAAAATGAAATGCTTCTATGATTCCACTGCCCCAGAAGTGCAATAAGTACAAATTGTTCTTCCCAAGCTTCTTTAGGTCTCTTCCACGGTCCCATTTCACATCGAAGTTTATGCGAGTTAATTCTTAATTGAGCAATACAAATCTTTGCACTCCATGGAATGCTAGTGCCAATGTACTTTTTTTTTGTTGGGGATCACAAGTGGGGTTGAATTCTTGAACATAGTACTTCTTCTTTCTACCCACTCTTTTCCCCATATATGCCTACGAAATTTCTCCATGACTAAATTCTTTAACTCCTTTCTATTCATGGGACATGCATTGAGGTAAATATTCCATTTTTGCATCCATTTGTTGTTTTGTCTCATCCATGATTTCTTTCTTTCACTCATGCCGTCATTGAACATAAATTTCGTCCATCTACCTCCTCCCATTTGCTCAATTCATTTTAGATACCTTATAAGATGCATCATAGCAATTGCTTCGATGGGAGTTGATCCTCTTTCACTCAACATTATCTCACAAGGAACCAAAATTTTTATTTTGAACTTGCTTATGATCAAGTGTTTTTAGATTTTCTCATTTTATTTCTATTTTGAAACAGGGATGTTGCTAGCACTTAATTCACACCCATATAATATCACTGGACAAACTAGGAGTCCAAAAAGCACTTTAATTGTTTTCCAATCCCATAACCCTGCCTCTCTACATCTGTTTTGGAGTGCATATAATGCTTTCCACCCTCCTAAAATTCTCTTCTTTCTGCAATCCTCCCAATTAAGCTTGTTGTTGAAGTCTATCCTGAGGTACTTGTATTCATTTACTTCTCGAATAATGTTGCCTTCAAAGAAGAATGCATGCTCGCTTTGCTTCCTTTTATTAGAGAAAAACATTATTTTGGTGTTACTAGTATGAATTTCATCCCCACTGCTTTACAAAAATGCTCAAGGGCACATAGGTGCATCTGCAATCCATGGGTCATTTTAGCAACTAGTACAAGATCATCAACATATAAAAGAAGCTTTATCACAAAATCCCCCAACTGAATACCATTCCCACCTTGCAGATTTAGCCACTCTTTTAATTTCTCAATATATAAGCCAAAAATGGTAGGGGATAAAGGGAAACCTTGCTTGACTCTAATGTCGCTTCTAAAACTTTCTAAAATGCTTGCTGAAGTTCTAATTTTGACTTTCACCTCTTCATAAAGCCTCTGGATAGCATATCTATATTGAAAATGAATTTCAATTTCTTCCATTCTATGCCACAACTTATCTCTAGGGACCGTGTCAAATGCCTTTTTGAAGTCAACAAAGCAGCAAAATACTTCTTCTTTGTCCCCCAAACCTTTTCAACAATGTGTCTCAACGTAATACCATGATATACTGTAGAATGCTTCGACCTAAAACCCGCTTTCCCTTTTGCCCTCTTTTCTTTTACTTTTGCCCACTTGTTGATTCTATTTTCTACCATGCCGCTGAAAAGATTTGCAAACAATGGATTGATCATAATGGCTCTATAGTTGGAAGGGTTGTTAATGTCTCCACTTATAAAAAGGGGTATTGCTAGACTAGTTGTCTAATCCACCGGGAATACTTTTCGAATGACGTCGTTGAATATTTCCATGATGTGCGGTGCCAAAAATGTTCATTCCCCACTTTAGATATTCTGCTTGAAGTTCAACCAAGTCCTTTGCCTTCCCTGTTTTCAAATTTTTAATTCCTGCCTCCACCTACTGTAATGTGAAAATGTTTGTAGTTGTGTTGATCTTGGGAGGAGGCTCAACCTATAATTCTTTTTCATATATTTGTCTTGCATAGTTAAACCACTGATTCGTTATAATATTATTTTCAATTTGCTTCTTCCTTGGTTGAAGTTCTTGCCAAAATTTGTTTGGGTTATTCTTGCCTAGATATATTAACTCTTCTCTCCTTGTTTTCATGAACTCGTCTTTTTTCCTTTTTAAAATATCCTTGTATAACTTTACATTCATCTTCTCCTCGCCTTCCTTTTTCAAGGTTCTCCTTGCCATTTTGCATTCCTCATCGAACCACACATTCATAGGAAAACAATTTGATTCTGATTTCCTTTTTTTTTTTTTTATAAATATTTTTTCACTTCTCAAGTGCACCCTGAATTATATTTGTTAATTGATGAATGTTGAGGCTTTGGGGATCAATTTTCTCCTTTTGAATTGATCTCTCGAGCATTGTTTTGAAAATAATGCAAATTTATTGCGTTAGAATATTTTCTCCCCTTAATGTTGATTGTCAAGAACATTGGGGTTTCCTCCTATTCTGTCTTTATTCTAACCAAGATAAATTTATATAAATTGGGTTGTGATCTGATTTTAAGTCCCAAATATGCTCTCCAATCTTAACTTTATCTATCCTTTCTATTAAGCTTTGTGAACAAATAACATAGTCAATGACACTCACCCCATTGTATGTGTTGCAAGTGAAGTTCCCAGACTTTTTCCATCTACCTAGACCATTGCAGATAATTAAGTTGAAAGCACCACACAACGTAAGTAACTCCTATCCAAATTATTACTAACTTTGTCGTCTTCTGAACATCTCAACCATCGAGAATTCTCCTCTTCAATGAGCCATATAGGATTGTGATCCTCTTTTCAACAAATAATACTACATTGATGATTTGTTGTTCTAGCATTGAAATCTCCCACTAAAAGGACTTCCCCCTCTTGAGAATATGTAGCAATATCTTGCTTTAAAGCTGCATACGGATATTTGTTGTCCAACCCCTTATTTTTGTAAGTTTTTGATACTTGATGCGCAAAATAACATGCTGCAATTCTTATGTGGTTCTCATTCTTTATTATTTTGAACCATAAATATTGTTTATTTGTATCTTCTTTCACTAATTGAATGTGACATCCTTCTTTTTCTTTCACTAAAACCAATATTCCTCCATACCCTTTGCCATTTTTTGTTGCCTCATTCCAAACTGCTAACTTCAAATAATTGTCAAACATAGGCGTTTTGCAACCATCATGTTCATGAGTTTCCGTGAGACAAATTATGTCTCTACCTTCTACAACAGGCCCTATCCCAGGTCCCCTCCTCCAAGGGTAACCTCCACAATTCCAACAAACTAGACTTAGGTAGACTTGGGTAGAATTCCATTACTACGCAGTTTGGCACGCAAGACTCAAATTTGAGACTTCACCCCTTTTCATCCATGTTGATCCTATTGTTTTCCTCCCTATTATAGAATTACCTGTTTTTTCTTTATTGTCATCTTGTTGCCCTGTTTTTCCATGGGGCCCAAACACTGCAATAACCGCTTTACCATTGTACAACCATGATCTTTTCCCTTTGTTTCTTGCTACTCTAACTTTCTCCACTTCTTCTCTTCTCTCTTCTTGTTGTTTGCTAGTTAAATATTCATCTAGGAAGAAGCGTGAGCCTTTCAAGAGTTTCTTTTTGCTTAAGAGATGGTGTTTTTCTTGCACACTTGTCATGATGACTTTTATGGGTCAAGGCCTCTTGTCGCATATCTTTCCCACCCTTCTTGATTGGCAAATTTTCCCTCTCCACTGTAATTTCTCTTTCAAAAAGTCCCTTGTCAAATTGAAAGTGCTTTCATTCTTTCCATAGACTCTTATTCCCCTGATAATGAAGTTTTTTTCTCTATCTTTATGTTCTCTTTCTTGTGCTCTACGAGAACTTACATCTTTGTTTTCCTCTATCCTGTGACCATTAGTGTCCCCAACTCTAGTTTTGATTTCTTTTGGAATGTATGTCCTCTTGTTCTATTTTTCCTTCTTTTCGGAAATTACTACTTGTTGAACTATTTGTGTATCTACTTGAGTTGTTTTAGAGATTATCACATCCTCGTTTATTTCCATTGCTTCATTCCTGCTTTTTCATGTTGCCTTCAAGTTTTTCGATTCTTGTTTTCCTGTCTCTAAAGCATCTTGTAACATAGCTACCTGCTCTTTTAAAATTATATTACCTTCCATTAAACATTGATTTGCAAGTGCGATATTTGAAAGTTTGTGGTCCCTTTCCTGTTCTTTGGCTTCCAAAATTTCCAGCCTTGCCCTGGCCTTCATCAGTTCTTGGACATAGAGATCTGATGACCAAGTAAGAGGTGTAGTTGTGGGACTGTAAATGATTGGCTTTTCTATATTTATGTTGCTCTTATTTGTTTTCTTCTTCTTTGTTCCCATTTAAAGCAGGCAAGTTTGCGTTTTAAAATGCCCTGATATTGTTTTTCATTTACCCAAATCCACTTTCATATTTTGCTAGCTTAAGCAATTTTGACTTGACCCAAATGATTTGTTTCCACCAAATCTGAGATTTCCTTGCCATTTTTAACATTTACTATTGATTTGCTTTCCATTTTGGGATTTCAAAATCCGAAAGACAATTTTTATTTCAATGGGATTCCACCAAAATTTATCTCCTCTGTTAATGTCCGACACCGTGGACCTACAAACTTGTTAGTGAAGCACGCCCCACAACCTGTTGGATCCATTCTGACCAAACCCTACAAACCTGTTGCCGCTCGATCGAATCTTGGCTCAAACCCTACAAACCTGAAAATATGATCAGAATTCATTTTCAAAATACATCAACAACATCAAAATACTTATAATATATTTCAAATGTCAAAATTAAAGCTTCTATGATTCATGATTTATAAAAATACTTTCCAAAAAAATCACATATCAAACTTACCGTCAACATGTTTCAAACCCCTTACTGTGATTCATCATCAAAACAAATGATATATATATATATATATATATATATATATATATATATATATATATATATTATTAAAATTACTAATCATAAAAATAATGAATATATAAATTAAATATATATACTTTTACAAAACATGTAATAAGATTCTTAATTTTTTGAATGGAGGAGTAGAGTAGAGATATTTTGAAATCAATCTTTTAGATCGATGACATCAATATTTTAATTGTCAACATGTTTCGAACCAATAAATGTAGTTTATCTTCGAAACCCATACATGATAAAAAATTGATCCAATCATAACTATAGACAGGGAGAAGTCCCAAGAATTAAATGGTAAGGTCAAAATTCAAAAGTCAAAGGAAATAACTATAATGAGAGAAAAATAATATAAATATCAAAAAAACTGATAGAAAAGGTATTTTTGAATAAACTATTTTTCTTTAGCATTCAATTTTGAATAAAATAATGTTTACTTTCTATCTGATATTATTATCCATTATTTATTTTCATCTCCACAGTATGTATCTCTTTGCTTAGATCCTTTCATCCATCTAAGTCCTAATGATGAACCACACTAAGTGGTTTGAAACACATCGACCTCAAAAATTCCAATGTGAGTTTCCTGAAGATTCTCTCTAAAAAAATAAATTGAAATTAAATATACAAGTCTTATTTTTTTTTTAATATAAATTAGTTAAACCCTTGATGGGGGTGACCCCTTTGGATACCACTTGTCATTTGAGCATCCATTGGGGGTTGTCCTGTCTCCACATGCGCATTCACTCCATGATCATGTGTTTCTCCAACATTAACTCCAGGTGAGTGTCGATATTTCTTGCACACTTCGTAGTTATATACATGAGCAACCATGTAAGTTTTTTCAATTTGGTTGTTTGGGCGATGAATTGTGGTAGAAAGGAAAACAAGGGTGCGTGCGTTGGGTTCCATGGCGACTCACTGGGGTCATGGCCATGGTTGAATAACGATGTGGATGCATGCGCTCTATTGGTTTAGGTTGGCGCTGGTCTGTTGGCTTGCCCCTGGGATCCAAGAATGTGAAATGTCAGGGTGTCGTTTCGTCTTCATGCCTTCAGAACTACACCGAGGACCTTCAAGCTCCAGAAGCTCTCGCATGCAAGTTGGGGTAATATTTATGTGCATGTAATTTTCATTGCCCATCATATTAAGAGGGGGATTCCGTCTGAGTATAATTGGGCTTGCCCCATTGTCTATTCTCTTCTGGAAATCACCCTTGCTTATTGTCTGTGGGAGGGGGTTATCTCGGCTTTTAACATGCCCTCCTGGTGGATTGAATGCTCGCGTGGGCTGAGGGTTACTCTTGTTTTTCTATCTTCTCAAGACCTTGGTGTTATAAATTATGGGTCAATTATGTGGTGGAAGGCTTATGCCCTGCTTAAGACCTGGGATTGGGTCATCGCGGGCTCTTCCTGTGGCACCGCTTGTGTCTTCTAGCCATTGGTTTGTGGTCATCTGGAGCAATGGATTCATTTTTTGGTTATTTCTCTTATTATTGCAGGTGCGGTGAGGTATTTTCTCCGACCCTTCCCTTCAGTTGGTGGCTTCGTCACGTCCTTTACAACATGCCCCGCCAACAAGGTCGGCCTTGTCGAGGGGGGGGGGGGGACCCTTTTTGTGCAGGGCATCTCGAGCCCAACCACAACTCGTCCTCGGATAATTCGGCTAGTCGGAAGACTAAAAAATAAATCGCTATCTCACCAGCTCGCTCTCCAGGCCACATTGTGGCTCTTGACACTATGGAGTCCATCGTTGAGGAGCTTCGGAATATTCAGTTCAACATGGGCATTCTCAGGGACCACTGCTATAAAGATCACAACGAGCTTGTGGCATATATAAACGACATTGAATATAGTCAAAATGAAATTCTAAAGCAATTGGACAGCCTTCGTCGTAGCCATCGTCGTACCAATGACCACCTACGAAGCTTGGGAGCACGAGTGGAACATGTATATTTTCATATGCATGATCGTGTCGGCTACTTTGCAACTCCCTCTGCAATGCCCCCCAACCCCCCTCCATGGTATGTTGTTATTAGTTATGATTATATTTTTGTTTCCTCCTAGTATGTTAATGTTACAATGCCTCTTGGAAATAATTGATGTCAAACTTTTTCTATGGTTTTCTCCAGACACCAATCTCAACAAGTCTTATTAGAATGAGGGAGAGGGGTTTGTTGAGATGATCTATGTAAACAAAGCCTTCCTGAAAATCTAATGAATTCTTTATATATATATATATATATATATAATTAAAAAAATAAAAATCTTAATAATAATGGAAAATAAAAGCAAACTAGGAGTAGATAAATATAGAATAGGCAAAAGCAAAAAATAATAATAATGAGTGAATAAATAATAAATTTATACTAAGTCAAAGTTAATATAAAATAAAATAAATAAAAAACAAAAATCACTTCATAATAGTAATTAATAACTAGTAATAATTAATTAAATCTAATTAAATTATATATGAATTATGTCATAATAAAATTAATAGTAAATTTAAGGTTAATAATATTACTCATAGGTTAGAAAATGTAGTCAAATTAGGAGAATTTTTTTTTTGTAAATATCAACTAAGTCAAAGAAAATGTAAAATTAATAGTATTAATAGCAATTAATAACTAGTAATAATTAATTATAATTAATAAAAAATGACTAAGATCTAAAACCTAACCAAGATATAAAAGTCTAAATAACAAAATAAATCAAAGAAGAAGAGGGGAAGATATAAAAATCTAAATAACAAAATAAATCAAAGAAGAAGAGGGGAAGTTATGAAAGTCTAAATAACAAAATAAATCAAAGAAGAAGGGAAGGTATAAAAGTCTAAATAACAAAATAAATCAAAGAAGAAGAAGGGGAGGGGTCAAGAGCCCCAAAAGAGAAAATAACCCAAAATGAAAGAGAAAAAACACAAACAAAGGAAGCAGAGAGGAGGAAAACGAGGAGGAAAATAAGAAGAAATAGAATTCAAGGAAAGAGCGAGAATCTAATGTCTATCGATTTTCCAGCCAACATCCCTATTTAGATTGTTGGTCTACTTCTTTATCTCGATGGCTTCTCTGAACTTTCTATGATGATAGTGAGAAATATTAATAAATACGCAAGAATCCTTAATACATATGTGATACTAGGAATCTAGAGGACACAAAAAATTGTGGGAATAAACGACATCACATATCAAATAACTCAGATTCAGACAAAGACATTAGAACACACGCAACAGATAATCAGATTGTCCTTGTCTCCACCACACCATCACAAGGTGAATGGCGTAAAGTCGAGAAGAAAAAAGGGAGGAAAGTGTGATATGTAGGGCTCTCCCTCCACTTCGGGGACATGGATTGCTCTTCTTTATGTGTGATTTGTTTTGTCTTTTCCTTCTTAGCTGTTTTGTTGTGACACATCTTTGTTGCTTGTGTCCGACCTTGTTTTGGGCCTGCTCTTGGTCAGTATGACCTGCTGTCCTTTTGGGCATTGCTTCATGGATTGCTGCAACATCTACAATGTAACTTTTTACTATTTATAAAAAGTTTGAGTTTTTCTTTGGAAAAAAAAATACATATGTGATGCTTAGTCTTTGTGGATTGTTCAGCAAGAGCCGAGGAACGAGAGCAGTTATGCCTAAAATCCGCATAGTGTTCCTGAATCCTAAGCTTAATAGAATGACATGTATCTCCTATATAGGGCTCCCCACAATAACAGGGAATCAAGTAAACCCTTTTAGTGTTTGAGGGTTCAACCTTGTCTTTGACAGTTCTTAGGGAAGAACGAATAGTGCTAAGAGAATTGAAGGCTGCAGAGATAATATTTTTTCTTAGAATACAAGCAAACTTGTCAATGGTTCCTTGAATAAAAGGAAGATGCACAATGACAATAGGATTACTGATATTAGTCTCGGCTCTAAGCACTTTTTCGACTTTTTGGAAGACTTTAAGGCCTTGATATTTTCTATAACCATTATTCACGAAAACATCTAAAAGTTGAGCTTTCTCATCATCCATATGATGATCATCATAAAGCTTGAGGACTTTGATAACAAGGATATTTAAAACACCAAATTTTTGGGCGAGATGATGATGGGATCAAGAAAAAAAATGTGATATGTATATCGTTTGACTTGCTTTTACATTACTAACCCTCTATCTCTCTAAAAAAAAACCACAGACTTAAAAACCCGTATAACTTTGATTGCTACCCACAAATCCAAAAAAAAGATAAATATCCTAACTTTCAAAAAGTCCAAAAAAGTTTCTTAAAAATATCCCATTTTTCCTATATTAAAATTTTATATTAAAAAAAATGTATTAATAAAAAATAAAATAATATAATCATATACCAAACACACTTTAATAGAATTAATAATTAATAATAATTTGTTTAAATGAAATAATATAATCATATACCAAACACACTTTAATAGAATTAATAATTAATAACAATTTATTTTAAACGTTTATGAAAAGAGTTTCACTGAAACTTTGCCGACTCTTTTAGATATTCCTGCTCTTTGAAAGAGAGATCTTTTATTTTTTTCAACATCGACAATCGAGATGTATCCAGAAAAGAAACAAAAGTTGTAGTATCCCTCTGTTGAAATGCAAGACTCACACTTCTACACGTAAAATTACGAAACGCTGTGCAGCCATGTAAGCAATGCTGATCCATTAAAAATGTGTTCAACACAGAAATAAAGTCTCAGATAAAGGGAGTCAATACCACACGACTCTCAGACTCTTTCATGCTCTCAGATGTTTCGATAAAACCAAAACTGTGGAGGAGGATACCAGTCGATCTAAACGTTGCGTGACGCTTTGGAGAACCATGTCAATTCTCTTATCGAAAGCAAAAATTATGAAACACTAATTGCAGTGTAACTATGAATAATGGATGGATGAATGCATTTGATATTCAGATGGAATGGGCAATTGGGGTTGGTTATTAGAAAAAATATAAGCATGAATCAACTAGTGGAGTAACATGTGGCTTTCAATTGATGTGTATTTGACTTCCGTAAAATAGGTTTTAGAGTCACTTTCTATATTTTTGCATTCTTTATCATTTATTCCAAAAGGCGTCGTAGAACAAATTAAATATAAATATGATTGCATTTCATTAGTCAAATGATAGCTAGTCTCAAGGGTTAGCTCAATTGATCGAGTTATCATCATTAAAGCATTTCATTAATAGGAGGTCACAGGGTCAATTCTCCTCGACACCCTTGGGGTTAGGCTCTGCTAATAAGATGGCGGGATGCGATATGGGTGGATCTGCCCAGATATTTCCTCGAGAAAAAAAATGGTAGTATATAGCTATGCCCAAAAAATATGGGGGTTGGGGTTTAAAAACATACATGTTCTTGGTCTATCTCTAGCAATTGATAATCTTTGGAAGGTCTCGACTAAACATGATTTATAGAGAGACATGTTAGACTATAAATACATTTCTCCAAGTACATATTTAGATTCAATAAGAAATCCAAAAAAGACTATAAGGTTTTTTTCCAAACAATGGAAAGCATTAATATCATAATTTCTAGTGATTGGAAATTATTTA
Organism: Pinus albicaulis; assembly: GCA_034641835.2. NCBI lineage: Eukaryota > Viridiplantae > Streptophyta > Pinopsida > Pinales > Pinaceae > Pinus > Pinus albicaulis. The sequence goes on from CM076583.1 coordinate 19,128,737, forward strand.
GGGTTGAAAGGTCAGATTGGGGAAAGGTGAGACTCGGTGATGATGTCATTTTGTGTTTTATGAGCAAGATTTTTTTGTCAGAGGAATTTATTGAGTCCCTTATGTTGTAGCTGCTACAACACCACCCAAAATTTTGGGCCCCCCTCTGCTCGCTCAGCCCATTAAGGTTTCAGCCCGGTCTTCGGTCAGTTAATCTCCCCATGGCCTATTCCCACCAAACCCTGTCATTGCGCTCATTAGTGCGATGCTCATCACGCTCATTTGTCTTGTTGTCTCATGATTCCCATAGGGTTCGAGGGGTTTGCTACTTCAAAGAGCGTTGAGAGTCCCTCTTTGAATTTGAAGCTAGATTGCCCATAAGTAGTCATCACCAATTAGTGGGGGCACTAAAACCTGAATAGACAAGGCTTCAGTTTGGCTCGCATTACGCTGACTATACTAGGGTTTGGGAGAAACCCTAATTTGTCAAGAGAGTGATCCCCTTCCTGTTTTGACCTAATTCACATGCCTTTAGGGGCGCATTCTCATCAACATCACACAACATCAAGGTGAGAGTCATTGCAGAACACACTCCCCACCCCTCAACATGTGCATTACGGTTTGTGAGAATTGTACGCCCCCCCCCCCCCCCTTGCATTCTTGAAACCATAGGCATTTATGATTAAAGGTCCAACCTTGATTTGAATTAATCCTCACTCCATGGGGGGAGGGGGGAGGGGTCCTCATCTTCACTCTTCTCATCTTATCCCAAAGCATGATCACATTAGTAGCATTAGGGTTTACGGGATTATTTTTTATCGATGAATTCGATTCACCATCATCCTCATCCCTCGTAATTCACCAGGTGTGATGTATTTTCGTCCTCATCATGTGCATCATTGAAACCCTAGTTGGTCAGATTGAGAGTCACCCTCATGTTTCAACCTCGCCCTTATGCCTCATATGTGTACTCTTGTCAACACCGCATCACACTCGCTTTGCATTATTACAAGAACCTTTGGACATGTTAAACACCACCTTAGCTGCTAGGTTAATGTAGGTGTTTGAAACTAAACAAACTAAAGCCAAAGTATGATATATTCGAAAGAGCATTTAGCACTTAGGCTTTGGTCTCTGTTGATTTGTGAAGCTTTTTAATTATGTATGTCATGTAAGTAACACATTTATCAATGTGCTATGTAGGGCAAGTGAGGCAACACCTCTCATTTTATACCAGGGCGTAGTCAAAGCGTCACAACCCCTATACGCATGAAAACTATATCGTAATGTCGATTATGCAAAGCATCCTTTTGATAATCAACATCAATGCTTGCCATTGAAGATGTGTTAAGGAGGATATGAGTATAAATCAAATCCATTTAAGAATACCTCCGAACAAGTAGAAAGGAGTGCAACCTTTTGGTAGTCGCATTATGGAGAGCTATCTTTTAATTGCAATCACATTATCCATGATGTTGGAAATTTGTAAGTCTGGTGAGAACGAATCATCGAATACTCATACTCAAAGGCCCTTTTGAAGTTCATACATGGAAATTGTAAGGAAACATGCACGTCATAGAATAGAAGACACATGTGACATTGTGAAAATCCAATGCAATGGAAGCTTAGGGAACATCGATGCTGAGTGATTTAATAAGAACATTACATTGGGAAGGCATGCATCAAATATGTTGGTGACTAGAGTTGAGGCAACCTAGTACATTTAACACATTAATTGACAAAGAGGAGATTATGTTGAGCACCAAGTGTAAAAAAAAAAAAAACTCGATAATGAGCATTGAGCATAGTCATGTTTGGGAGAAATGACAATCGCTTTATATAAATGTGTGTGTATGTGTGGAAAACACTTGTAATGAAGAGAGCATTGAACACCTTCTTAAAGGGATATAAAGATGTATGTCACATTTGAAGGATCCATGGAGTAGTATTCTGCGAGGGTTATATTGGATTTGATATCAAAACACTCAAGCCACTCGCTGAAAGGTGCTCCCAAACCACATTTTAAATGACCCCAGCATCACAATACACGTTTTTTTTTGTTCGAAAACCAAGGGTCGACCTTTCCATGGAGTAACTGTTGGAATTTATGAAGTATTCCAAAACACACATAGAGAACAAAATCTCTCCTTCTAACACAGAGAACTCATTAAAAATTTGCTGGACAGAGATGACGCAAAACAACTTCTATTTCATTAAAATAAAATTTCTATTACAAAGACTGATTCTTCCACTACAGAGGGATTTACAAAATGGAACTGCTTCACACGAAGTGTCCTTCAAGTGCTTCTCTGTCACAAAAATTTCACATACAGTGCTCTGCTCTGTTTTAGCCTTCGGGCTTAATAAAAAAAACTTCACACAGTCACTCTCTCTTACAAATAAGCCTACGGGCCTTTTCTTTTATATGGTGTAGCATTTCAAAAATTAAAAACAAAACTCTTGAACTTATATATATATATATATATATATATATATATTATAAACTTGAATGAAAAGTTTATAATATATATTAACCGAATATATATATCTATGTCTAAAGTCATAAGACTTTTCATTCTCGGCGTTAATTAAAGACATAACAAAAAAAAACATTATCATAGGGTCTTTGAACCTTAATACAAATGCCGCATATAATAAACTTTTAAACCAAAGTTCTTAAACCTTGTCCTGGACCTCAAACCGCAATTAAACTCTATTGCAATCGGATTTCGCATACCAAATTGGCCTTATGTTAGCGAGGCCCAAATCCATGCGATCGGCCTCTGACTGGTCGATGTTGGGACTCGCCGGAACTCAAACAAAACAGAAACCGGATTTGATAGAATTATCGCATACCATTTTAGCTCCGTGTCGTCATCGCAATTTCTGCGCGATAAGCACTGATTGGTCCACGCGTCCTCTGCTGTGCTGGCAGTGGGACCGACTCCATTCAAAGGTGAATGAGCTCTAAATGAGCACGATAGCTTTTTCATTGGCTGGCGGTGGAGCCCCCCTCCGTTATGCTGGCTAGTGGGGACCACCGTGATGTGGCCCTATTCAAATCAAAATTGCCGTGTAAAACAAAACTCTTGTTTGGTTGGTTGGTGAAGGTTTTTAAAGCGCGATATGGCAGATCTAAATGCAACTGTGGTTGCGTGGTCAGAGCCACAAAAAATTTAAATGTGAGCACCGAACAATGGCTATGCCATTTAAAAAAACACACACACACACCTTGCAGGCTTTGAATACGTTGTAGCGTGGAGGCAAACAACAAAGCATCAATGCTGCCCCCTGCATTCTTCGTCCTTTTACACAACAGTAGTTGAATTTAAAAATTCAACACTCCCCCTTAAATTCAATTGCTGGGTTTTCTGTCATACCCATACACTTCCTCAGATAATTAAAATTCTTTTGCCCCAATGGATTTGTTAAAATGTTTGCAAACTTCTACTTTGTTCTGCAATGTTTAAGAACAATTTCTCCATTGTTCACTAACTCCCTAATGTAGTGATACTTGGCATCAATGTGTTTCGTTCTCATATGAAACACTTAATTCTTTGACAATGCTATTGCCGAGCTATTATCACAATAAATTGTTGTGCCTTTTACCTGTTCATGACACAAACTCCTCAACATTCTTCTCATCCAAACCACTTGACATGCTGCTGATGTAGCTGCCACATACTTTGCTTCTATTATAGATAAAGCCACAATTGGTTGTTTCTTAGAAGCCCATGAAATGGCTCCTGAACCCATATGAAAAACATAACTAGAGGTGCTTTTTCGGTCATCTATACTTCCAGCCCAATCACTATTAGTAAATCCAATCAATTCAGAATTTTCTGAAGTGGTATATAAAATTCCATACCTCTTTGTTCCTTTCACATACCTCAGAATTCTTTTTGTTGCTTGCCAATGTGCCTCCTTTGGCCTTTCCATAAATCTGGAAATTAAACTCACAACATGCATAATATCCGGCCTAGTTGCAGTCAAATACATGAGGCTACCAACTATGCTCTTGTACAAACTTGGATCAAAATCCTTGTTGTTGTCCTCTTTGCTTAACTTCAATCCCATCACTGTAGGAGTAATTGCTGCCTTGCAATCCTGCATATTAAATCTTTCCAAAACTTCATTTACATATTTAGCTTGAGATATAAAAAATTTATCTTCATTTTGCTCTACTTTTATTCCTAAGAAGTATTTTAGCAATCCCATATCAGTCGTCTCAAATTCATCCTTCGTGACTGATTTAAAATTCTCAATGAGGTAATCATCATTACCTGTAAAGATCGCATCATCAACATATAAAACAACAATCAACATCTTACCATATTTCTCCTTGATGTATAATGTGGGTTCTCCTTCACATTTTTCAAACCCATTTTCCAGTAGATAGGCATCTATCCTACTGTACCATGCTCTTGGTGCTTGTTTCAGCCCATAAAGAGCTTTCTTCAATCTGCAAACTTTGTGCTCTTGGCCTGCTTTCTCATAGCCCAAAAGTTGTTCAACATAAACCTCTTCCATCAATACTCCATTTAGGAATGCTGATTTCACATCCATTTGATAAAATTTCCACTTGTGTTGTGCTGCTATGGACAACACTGCTATCACTGTTTCCATTCTTGCAACTGGTGCAAATGTTTCCTCATAATCTCTTCCATGTTGCTGCTTGTAGCCTTTGACAACAAGTTTGGCCTTGTGCCTTTAAAACTTACCTTCAACATTGCTTTTGGTTTTATAAACCCATTTTACTCCAATCACTTCTTTACCTTTTGGGAGATCAACCAATTCCCATGTTTTATTTTTCTCTATGGCATTCATTTCTTCATCCATAACATCTATCCATTTCTTATCTTTTATAGCTTCTTCAAAATTAATAGGATCATCTACATGACAATACAATGCAAATAAATAGTTCATACCTTAATTTGCTGCCTCTTGCTCATAAATGTCATTCAAATTTATGAATTTGGTTCCTCTTTCACTTGGTGTACTTGTGCTTGTAGAAGCACTCAAATCTGCTCCTTGTGGTGTGCTTGGAGAAGCATTGTTATCACTTCTCAAGGGTGTTCTCATACCTGCTTGTGGTGTCCCTTGCTTTCCTTGTGTTGGTGGAGGTGGTGCTGCTAATGAGGTGTTCCTTTCAGCCATTTCTTCCTCGTCATCATCATGAGACAAACATCTCTTCACATTGACTGTTTTCTCAATGCTTCCATCCCAAACTTCTTCTTCAATGAACTGCACATTTCTGCTTATAACAAACTTCTTGGTGGATGGGTTATACAACCTATATGCCTTGGATTCTTCACTGTATCCAATAAATATGTACTTCTCCCCCTTACTGTCCAACTTCTTCCTTAGCTGATCTGGAATGTGTGCATAAGCCACACAACCAAAAACTCTCATGTGGGTGACACCTTGTTTTATGCCACTCCATGCTTCTTCCAGAACTCTGTTCATTACAGCTTTTGTTGGGCATCTATTCAAGATGTATGCTGCACAATGTACAACTTCAGCCCAATATTCATTTGGCAAATGTTTTGCCTTCAACATACTTCTTACCATGTCCATGATGGTCCTATTTTTCCTTTCAACAACTCCATTTTGTTGCGGTGTATACCTTGCTGTAAATTACTTGTGTATGCCATTTTCTCTACAAAAACGCAGAAATTCTTTTGAGATATACTCACCTCTTCTATCAGTCCTTAAAACTTTAATATGCTTCCCACTCTGTTTCTCTATAAGAGCCTTAAAGTGGCAGAATTTCTCAAATACTTCACTTTTATATTTCAAGAAATACACCCAAGTTTTTCTTGTGTAATCATCAATAAAAGTCAACATATAGTGGCTGATTGCTAGTGATGGTATTTGCATTGGTCCACACAAATATTAATGGACAATTTCTAAGGGTGCCTTTGCCCTTATGCTCTTTCCTGATGGAAAGCTTTCTTTGTGTTGTTTGCCCAAGATGCAGCCTTCACATAGGCTGTCCGCTTTCTCAATCAATGGTAATCCATTTACCATTCCTTTCCTATGCAATAAATTCAGAGCTCCAAAGTTGATATGTCCAAATCTCAAATGCCATAACCAATTTTCATCCTTTGCTTCTCTTTGGAATTTCTCTTGTGTCACTGCTGCTATTTCAACTCCTTTCTTCAAATCTACTCTCATCCTGAGAGGGAACATTATGTTCCTTGTCATCTTCACTTGTGAAATGCATTGCTTGCTTGGTGGTTTATCCATGATGGTGCATACATTATCTTCAAAGAAAACATTGTAACCCTTTTGAATGAGCCGTCCAATGCTCAAGAGGTTACACTTCATACCAAGCACATAGTAAACATTTGATATGGATCTTCCTTCTCCTTTCTTTGTCAAAACATTCACTATGCCTTTTCCCATGACAGAGACCTTACTATCTGTCCCTAATGTTACTTGAGACTTTACATTTTCATCTAACATGGAAAACATGGAAATGTTTCCAGTCATATGGTTGCTACATCCTGAATCTAGAAACCATATATCTTCATTCTTTTCCTCAACCATATTACATGCTAAAAACAACTTTTCTTGACTGATATTTTCTTTAGTGAAATTAGCACTGGGTTTATTACCCATGTCACTCTGTTTCTTCCTACATTCATTGGCATAATGGCCATAATTTTTACAGTAATGACATTGGACTTGGGATTTATCATACCTTTGTCCATGTGCTTGATTTTGTCCACCTTGCTGGTTGCTGCCTTGGCCTTGGTTCTGATTTTGGTTGCTGCCCCTTCCATGAGTATTTTCAAGGCTGTTTCTTCCTCCTCTATTTTGGCTTCTGCCTCTTCATTTTCCTCTGTAGTTTCCTCTGCCTTGAACTCCTCCTCTTCCAAAGGACATTTGGTTCTTGAAGGCATGCTCCAAAGATGAGTTTGCAGTTCTACCAAATCTTTGTTCATGTGTCATCAGTGATGCATGTAGCTCATCAACTGTAAACTTTGAGAGATCCTTTGTCTCTTCAATGGTTGTGAATATCACATCAAACCTTGAGGGTAAGCTCCTCGACACTTTCTCCACTATCCTTCTTTCTTCAAGTGTCTCTCCATGAGACCTTGTCTGGGTAACCAACCCAATCACATGTGTGAAGAATGAGTCTCTGTTATCAGACTCTTTCATACAGAGAGTTTCAAAGTCTCTCCTCAGTAATTGTAGTTTTGTTGTCTTCACCTTCTCCATATATTGATAGGCAGTCTGGAGAGTATCCCATGCATCCTTGGACCTCTTAGCTGCTGCTATCCTTGGAAACACACTTTCATGCACTGCTTGATAGAGATAGAAGAGGGCTTTTGAGTCCTTCTTCCTATTGCTCTTCAACAAATCCTTCTCTGCCTGTGTCAAGGCATTAAAAGCAACTCGCCACTCACCGGTGGTTACCGTAGAAACCATCTTCTACTAGTTCCCACAAGTCTTCGTGAGACAAACAGTGGCTCTCATGGTAATGGCCCAATAATCATAGTTCTTTCCATTAAAGCCGTGGAAGCCGAACACTTCAAGACTCATACCGATTAGCTTGGTCCGACCTATTGCTTCAAAACTCGAACTACGACTTTACACAAACTCGTATCTCTTTTCTATCGAAAGAACAAACTCCTTTTTTAAATACAAATCAGCAGACTCATTATCTTTGAGAAATACTCGAACTTTGACCTTTGTTGAGCTTTTCACGACTCGCTGGAGAAAACGCTGTCAACCGGGTCTTCTTCTTCGCCTTCTTTGAAATCTTCAAAGAGCCTAGACTAGCTACGATACCATGTTGAAATTATTGGAAATTCCAAGCATGCGGTGGAAAGAATGACGCTCTCCTTGAAACACGGAGAGAAATTAAAACAAACTTGACGGAGAACGAGTTTTTCGAGACTTTGAAACAAACTTCTATTTCAAAAAAAAACTTATACAAGTCTTCTCTTACCGTAGGATAACAAAAATAGTGATCGTTACTACGCGGGCAACGATGTACTGAAGTGACTCTCTGTCTCTCTTAAAAAAAATAATACACGTCTTTCAACAGCGACACACACATCCGTGTATTTTCTTCTTTTCTTCTCTCCCATGCTAGCACGTGTGAAAACTAAACAAAATGCAATTACCATTGCTCGCCGGGCCTTTTTACATTATATATATGTACTGCTGGTAGGGAATAAAAAAAAATATAAAACAAAATACAAAGGAAAAACCTTTGCACAACAATAAAATTCAAATGTATGACTTGCAGTGGGACCACATCGCAATCGCAAACAACAAACGAGTGCAATCGGGGCATACAACATGAAAGTTCCGATTGCGATCCATAAACGGATGCGATGATACATTTCAACTCCGACTCTTAAAATATCAATCGGGTCCGCCTACTCCAATCGCACCAAAATACAAAAGACATGCAATCAATCGTAAGTCCCGAATAGCGATTACACCGCGACGCGCGATGGACTTATTAACTCCATCGTATAACGCCATCGGCTCCGCCTAACTAACAACGGTGCAATCGGGCCCAACACTTAAGAGTCTCCCAGATTGCGATTGGACAACCGGATGTGATTGCCCATTCAACCGCTGCAATATAATATCATCGGGTCCGCGCTTTGAAACAATCGCGCGACCAAACAACAAAACTCCGATTGCGATTGAACAACGATGCGATGGCGCATGAATGTGGTGTATAATACAATCGGAGTCCGTCCTTCAATCGCAGGATCATAACATATCCGCTCCAATTGAGCCTTGCGATTCCATTGGAGGTGTCGCCACGTGGTCGAAGTGGACCCACGGGCCTCCGTCGCTTTGTGGTGAGGGCGATTTACAATACGGCTTTGTATGTTTTATGTACTAACCATTCCATTACGTCGAACTCCGCCATATCAACAAGACACTTGAGTATTGTTACATTGTGATTTGCGATTGTGATTTGATTGCATCGCATCGCGAGATCTCTTCATCGACAAGACACCGCTTCAAAATTAAATTTGGTTGTCGAGGGCTTTAAAGCCCGAAATAATCGGTTTTTAATTTGTTACCGCACTCCTTACGTAGTTCCGATCATACGACTTTCTCCATTTCTTCTCCAAAAAACAACTCGCGTCCCCCATCACAAAATTAATTTCATCTCGCGATACCGTGAGCTGCACCCCATCAAAATTTAATTCATCCTCACGGATCTCTCCATGCTTCTTCAATACGTATGCGCGCTACGCACTCAATCTATGTTGCTACCGGCTACGCTTCGTACTTAGTTCTTCAATACGCAGTGTTGCGCACTCAATCTATCGCTGGCGTTGCCGCTTGACTTTAATATTTTCAACATTTCCCTGGCCATCCGGTTTGAACCGAAAGAGAATGGAAAAGCCAAGCTATTGTGATTTCTTTTTTTGCAACTATAGTCGGAGTTAAGCGACATCCGATTGAACAAGAACGAGGGTGGATTAATTTTAAATAGTGTCATATTTTGATTTCACTCTCGCATCGAAGGGAGTGGTACCCGTAAGAAAGGTAGTAGGGGCGGATACTAGGTTAAAATTGAATCACCAATACTCGGGAGCAAAGACGAAAAAGATGAAAAAGCCGAAGAAGTGTAGTGGTCTGCTGTAATTTGGACAATTGGATAGTTGTATTTATGTGGCAAAATTTCGAAAATTGTGTGCGCAATTTCGACCAAAAATCTGAAACAACCGTAACATGAAATTTGAGATCTCGTGTTTACTATTTGAAATTTTTGATTCATCGTTATGAAATTTTGAGTGTGGTGACCAATTATTTGTAAACTCATAAATGGAAATTGATGATTCTACGGGAAATTAGAAAATAGAAAATGAGGAAATGATAAAAAAAATTATCAACTATTTTTCGCCCAAAAAATAGAGTTGTTTGACATCGTAAGAATAAGGTCTTGGACCTGCATATTGGTCGAGTAATTTGATCTTAAGAATCCGTAGCCGCATCTTGGAGAGTTGCTGATTTCATATGAGAAAAAATGTCTTTAACCAAAAGCACAAGCCAAATGAGGGTTTCATGTGAGTATCTTACAATTGGTTATACGAGGTCGTGTTCTAGCAAGATACGCAGAAATCTCTCTCAAAAAGTTAATCATCAAAGTGTTATATAATTTAATAGGGATTTTTCATTTCAAACATGTTATAAAATAGTTGTTCCAGTACTACGAAATTGAAAGAACTCTCACTTCTAGTTCTATTCCATCCTGAGAGGGACTAGAGAGCATCA